>OX451389.1:4293487-4438274 GCA_949629135.1 Eremobia ochroleuca
GAACTTATTAAGAATTGCGACTCTGGCTCCAAAACAATATACAATAGTATATACAAACATATTTGTCCAAGTGATTACATGATTCCCAAATACATAAACTGTACTGAGACGCAAGCTTTTACTGTTTATATAGGATTTTTATCTAAACACAGTACAAAAGGCGTATCCATAGATGTTATAGCGTAGAGTACAAAATAAATTGCAATATTCAGAGAAACACGCGCCGTTGTTACGCTAATCCACAGTATATTGATAAACCACAAAGTATGCCAAAGTAACTAGATCACGATTTATATGTAACAGAACAGATATAAATATTTTATATATATATATATATATATATTTTGCTGTGTCTAGATAAGAATTACACACGCTGACTGTTTTGGAGTATCTCAAACGGTATCTGATTTAATGATGAACTGAATTTCTCCGGTCCATACATGATACATTTTGTAAAGTAATCAAAGCTTTCTAGAAAAGTTGCGATCACTTACAAACTACATTATAAAATTAACACAGCTCATACTAATTTTATTTGAATACATAGATTTTGAATTAATTTTACAGTGTGTGTAGACTACATGTTGTTTGTAAGACGACTAAATAGTCAGTGTGTTAACATCTAGTTATCCAAATCATCTCACCACCAAAGTATTCTACTCCATGCAATGTGTGCTATTATTGTTGTATATCCCCCCTAAAGACACTACATAACTACATATAATGTCCTATAAGCCAACTAAATAACCCTCTACCCAATAGTTGTCGTCTCATTTATTTTATTTTTTATAGTTTGGTAGATAGTTACACAAATCCTGAACGAAACTGAGCTTTCTAGAATAATGTTTATTTATTTGTGGCTGTAACAAACATTCTCATTTGTTGTTTTTGATATTGAAGCTTTTAATTTAAGCAAGTCATATTTTTCAAAAGTAAAAGTTTTTCGATTGACTGCAGGCCACAAACTAATGAGCGTATAGTAATTATGGACGTTTTAATTTGCAAACCACGTCGTTGTTTTATAAAAAAAAACCTAAAATTCAGACTGCAACTTACGTAGTTTTGACAAATGAACGATTGGCGCCACAAAACAATGGCGTGGTTGATATAAATGTAGCTTCTCTTCACGCTTCTATCACTTACTGTTTTGTTTAACCCTGTCGTGACCTTTTTCTTTAAATATATTACTATCAGTTGCAGTTACCATCTGGTCCCAGGTGTTAAATAAGACTTCAAATTGCTGTTACTTCTGTCTTTTCCTTACTTATAAGATGAGCTTTTGAAAATTTGCTTCTTAAAAAAAACAAGCCAATGTAAAGTTTTTTCAAGTTTTAATAACACGAAGCTTAAAAATAAATGTCAATTTTGCAATTTTCCACTAAGTTTTTTTCCAACTTAACAAGCTTTGAGACTTTCTGAGAACACGCTTCTGAAGCTTCTTTCTTTGTTTTTCAAAATGCAAATTAATTTGGTAGATGCACCTTCAACGTAGCTGAGTGGGCTGGTGTTATAATAAAGTTGTACGTTTTCAGGCATATAGTGGTCTGTGGACACATAACATACGAATCAGTGAGTCATTTTTTAAAAGACTTTCTACATGAGGACAGAGAGGATGTGGACGTCGAAGTCGTTTTTTTACACAGGTATGTATCTAAACAATAAGTTCGTTTTAAGTCTTTGATAAGAACCAATTGTGATGAGATAAATATTCATTCCGACGTCACAAATTAAAATTGATTCGTTCTCTAAAACTTGATTTACCAATAATATTTTTCTGATCATCGTCCATGAGAAAATAATGATGAACGATTGATCCGAACCCTAAAATCTAAAAATAAAGTAGCGCTATATTGGTTATGCGGTAGAAGAGTATTGTAAAACTTCTTATTTTATGAAATAACTTCAATTATAGAATAAACAAACGGAAATCTAAAATATTCTCCTACCTGCCATATTGCGCAATATATTAAATAAGTAGTTTACGAAGTTATTGATAAGCTTTATAAGTCTGAGAAAATATTGACATCAGAATATATACCGAAGAATATTATTAATG
The DNA here is from genome assembly GCA_949629135.1 of Eremobia ochroleuca. Classification (NCBI taxonomy): domain Eukaryota; kingdom Metazoa; phylum Arthropoda; class Insecta; order Lepidoptera; family Noctuidae; genus Eremobia; species Eremobia ochroleuca. The sequence continues at coordinate 4,295,544 of OX451389.1, forward strand.
AGATTCATGATAACAAGTAAATAAATAAAAATACTGAACAAGTTATGGAAATCGCTGGCAAAAGATAAATGTGTACTGTGGAAGCAAAGTCACGCATCACTGTGTGACTGCGGGTGTGTGACGTAGCTTGTGGCACTGTCGAGAGGTGGTGTGTCATGTGTGATGACGACGCTTTCAGAAAAGAGCCCGACCTTGAGCTGGAAGGTCTCCTCAAGCGTCACTACACCACCGTCGAGTTTTTTCAGGGTACAATGATGAATGCCGTCGACCTTGAACGAGTCAAGGTTAGAATACAACCATAGAGCAGGCATTAGATTAACGCACGGCCGTAATTCTCATTGACGCGTCTACGTGAATCAGTACTTTTATTATTTATTTATATGTGCATAAAACAGAACTCTTTCTTCTGTAAAGATGCTGTTTCATAGTCACAGTAGGTATTGATCACTTTGGTAACGTTTATCTTGTGATTATTTTGATGCAATCATTGCTTCTCACGGTGCTGCGAGGTCGCCCACGGCACTCTGCGGCGCGACCCCGCACCACCACACGACTGCGTATTTTGGTACATAGAGTTGCATGGTAAGGCCACGCCAGGCGGCGGACTGTCCGGTAACCATAGCCAGCAGTGTTAACTGAGCGTTCATGACAGGAAACCGCCCGACCTGGAGCTCGAAGGCCTGTTCAAGAGACACTTTACCACTGTGGAATTCTTTCAAGGCACCATTATGAATCCAATCGACCTTCAGAGGGTGAAAGTAAGTAGCAATGCAAACACAAGAAATAATCAAAATGGGCGTGGTGTCGGTTTGACGATGTAACATATTGTCTAGAGTAGAGCGATGCTCGTTGACTAACCTACTGTGCGTTGTCGGCGCGGCGCTCGGTACCCTTCGCTGTGCTGAGCGCCGCTTGCCTGAGGCTGCGTGCTATGAGTGTTGTCGGCAGCGCGGCGCATGCGGCGTGTGTCGCCCTCGCCGCGCTCTGCCCGCCCACCATGTGTCTGATTGGGTGTTGTTGCAATGCTGGCCCGTTTTTCACTTCGATATCGATTTTCTGTACGTTCCGATGGCAATATTGGCATTAATGGCTGCCGAAGAAAGGGTTTCCATTTCAAAATTTAACATTTTTACAAGTAGTCGAGTACAGTTATCGATTGTCGATATTGTTGGGTAAGTTGGCATGGCTTATGGAATGCTGGCGCTTGTCTGCATGTTATCTTCTTTTTTCAACCCCACCTGCTTCTTATAAAATGAATACCACCAAAAGAAACCCATTCAACTCGAACCCAATTGGTTTATTAAATTCTAACTCAAAATGTATTAAATGTAAAAATGGAGTCGTGGTGCTCATTTTTGTATTTTCGGCCAAAGATCTGCATGCGCAATGTTCACGCTTTTGTAAACCTCCGCTTAAATAGAACGTAGAACTAAACTAAGTAAATATTAGATTAATGTCTACTAAAGTGTTCTCTGTCTTTCCTCCTAACAATAGATGTGTAAAACTAACTATTTGGTAACTTAGTGTGTTCACGTTTGATTGGTAAGTGTTGTGACTCTATAAGTGTTTTATTGCTTACCGCAAATCGAAATTCCCCAAAATTTGCATTGATATACAAGTAACTTGCTTGGAAAATGTCCAATACAACCCAGAATTCTGATCAAGTATACCCAGATTTCTATTTAGTATTCCGATTCGAACCACATTCTTGTAAAACAAATCCGAAATAAACTTTGCCCAGCTGCAGCTTGACTCGAAAACTGTAAGCGTGTCGTACAGACGGTATACAGAGGCCAATTAAAAGCGATCGCGGACATTTCCACATCACTGAACTTCACGTCTATCCTCAAAAACAAAATCTGATTAAAAATCCACCATCGCTTTTGAATCCTCTACTCCACCATCTCCTTGACACGCGCTTTCCGACAGGATACTATAATACATTTCAAACCTAGGTACATGAAGCAGATGCGTGTCTGGTGCTAGCCAACAAATACTGCCAGGACCCTGACGCGGAAGACGCCGCCAACATCATGAGGGTCATCTCTATCAAGAACTACTCCGACGACATCCGGGTCATCATCCAGCTGATGCAGTACCATAATAAGGTAGGTTTAAAGAAAAAGAGACGTAAAGATATACATTGGCATAAAGACGAGAATAGCTGTTAGTCGGGGAACCGATGATCATTGGAGTAGACGTGATCTGATGAAATCGCGAATCGGCAAACGCAAGGCTATTGTAGGAAGCTCTTAGGCTAGCTGGAACGACGATCTTCGTGGGGTGGTTGGTAGCAGCTGGATGAAAGCAGTCAAGGATCGAGTAAATAGGCGGTTGGAGAGGCCTTTATCCAGTAGTGGACTGCTATACGCTGATGATGATGAGAATTGGTATTAGTTGCTTCCGACTTCACGGGTCTCTCTATTATACTATGTTCTGACTGTGCAAACTGGTCTTACATGTTAATTCCAAGTCAACATTATGTTTTTGTAGGCCTACCTCTTAAACATTCCATCGTGGGACTGGAAGCAGGGCGACGACGTGATCTGCCTGGCGGAGCTGAAGCTCGGCTTCATCGCGCAGAGCTGCCTCGCGCCCGGCTTCTCCACCATGATGGCCAACCTCTTCGCCATGCGCAGCTTCAAGACGGTCAGCCTTTTTCTTACTACACCCCACACTTCTATAAACATGCTCCTCAAGTACTTTCAGAGACCGACCCTCGACCCTCCGCTGGATAAAGCTTGTCGCTCTCTGAACGTACCACAAGTTCTAACGTTACTATGCGGCATTTCCACAGTCACAAGAAATGGCTATATGGACTAATGACTACATGCGAGGTACCGGCATGGAGATGTACACCGAGAAACTAAGCTCAACGTTTATCGGGATGCCGTTCAAACAGGCCGCAGAGTAAGTGGGCAAGGAACGAGACGCTTTCAATAACGTGACACGAGACCAACGTCACACACAAACTTTTATACTTTACAAGTGTTTGAGCATTCCATACCGTGATTACAGGACAATCAGTACTAACCAATTACGAAACGCATAGCTTATCATTTTAGTGTTTTTGTTCATTTTGTTTGCCAGCTTACCGTCTGTGGTTTTGAATAAATATCAATGTTTTTTTTCGATTTCGTTGTCATAGGTACTGCACTGAATAACGTTTTAGTCGGTAACATCTAAATATAGATACAAATAATATAGGGTTATGATATACTAATTGTGAATAGTTGTGTAATATAGCCGGCGAGCAGCGAGGAGTGTGGCCGAGACACGGACGCGATAGCCCTGTCGAGGTGGCTATGACTAACATGGCACGAGCTTTAGCGTCTCCTATTGGTTGATTGCAGTCCCCCGACACACAAGCTTGGCAGAACGATTACCTGCAGGGTACTGGCTGCGAGATGTACACCGAAACACTGTCAACATCCTTCACGGGAATGAGTTTCCCGCAAGCGAGCGAGTAAGACTCCCCTCGATCCTTGGGCCGCCTGCACCGCACCGTAGACTGTGCCAACTTGCTAATCCTAGCTACCTGAGTGTGCACTGATTACTGATATAACCTAGACACGAGTAGGCTGGATATGTTTAGAACTAAAATGTCTTTCTGATTTTTCAGAATAGATTGTGCATGTTGAATGGGTAATATATTAGTCAATTTATTCGTGGTATGTATTTTAGATTACTGTTCGAGCCGATAGTGAATTGTGTTGGTCATCTAGTGACGGCACCTATTCATGTTACTTAATTTTATCAACTATCTTTACTTTTTAATTACACCCACATTAACATTTTATATCACTCAGGATAAAATTGATTCACTTACTTTTCTTTTGGTTAGTGAAACTCACGATTCCATAAAATGACTTCAGTGCAGTAAAAGAGGAAATTGTAAATATTATGTCATTGATGTGAATCATTGTCTTGACGCACTTGGTCTTGGGCTTCATGCACACTTTTGTATTAACTTTATTAATACTATCATATTCTTGAAGTGAGTTATTCTCAGGTTTGGGAACTTGGTTTATGGGCTTCCTACTATTGCTTTCTCTGTCGTAAACACCGTATTCGCTGAACACAACACACTATGTATAATCTGCGCTATTAGAATCTCTGCATGCAATATTTCATTATTTAAGTAGGTATTCGTATGTATCATATGTAAGTATCTGAATTCTGTAGTATTATTGTAGAACTTAAATTAGTTAAGAGTAGACCTGTAGAATCCTATATAGTTGTCGTCTGTAGCATGAAACTGAACCTTACATGTTTAAATAACCCCTGTTATTTACGATTAATATGTAAATTATCTCACATAAATCTAATATTATAATATATAATAGAATGTTAAACTCGTAGAGAAAGTGGAAGATACCAAGAGCAAAAAATCAAAAGGTATCGTACAAACCATAAACCGAAAAGTAGTCACTACCAAAATAAATTAAAAACTTAAATTATTTTCCACTATAATCATAGTGGAAAATAATTTTACTTTTTGTAGTATCTTGTTCTTATTGGGAATTCTTGAGAAAATTATGCTTATGTAACGAGATTTGCTATTTTTGTAAGTCTATTATATTCGAACTATTAATATACCTACATAGATAAGTTTAGAAGCACCAACTGTAAACAACAATACTTTCAAACGCAAGCGTCACATATCAGTCAAACCATAATAATAGTTAAAATAGTCTAACGTAGTTTTCAGGACACCTTGTGTCCTATTTCTGATATATGCTTGTTCTAAAGTAAAATCACTTTCACATGAATCATCGAAAACCAAGTCTAAAAATTTAAAGAACTTCAGAACAGTCCGGTACTTCATTTTTATTTACCAGGTTGTGCTTCACGAAGCTCAAGCTGTTGCTGTTGGCGATCGAGATCAAAGGTGAGGAGGGAGCTGACAGCAAGATATCCATCAACCCGCGCAGTGCCAAGATACACGCCAACACACAGGGATTCTTTATCGCACAGTCCGCTGATGAGGTTAAAAGGTATGGCTCATTGGCTTTATTTTCATCTTGAATTGTAAAACGCTGGTAGTCTGGTATTTCTTCGCCCGGCCAGTGCAAGGAATTTAGCTCCTCGTAAATAGCATCTTTTCAAAAACAAGAATGCTGTCTTCTGGCTAGCATACTACAGTCGTTGACCACTTTCTTCAATTTTAACTTATGTTGCCAAATGTAGTGTCAGTTTTGTCTCCATAGAACTTACTTCAACTATTATCATTCCAGAGCTTGGTATTATTGCAAGGCCTGCCACGAGGACATCAAAGACGAAACGCTCATCAAGAAGTGCAAATGCAAAAACTGTAAGATCACTGTATTGCTATCATTACTAATACATTACCAAACTTAGCGAGACAATCTGTACAGAATTCTCTACATACAATACTTTAAGCTAACTTCTTAACTTTTTACTATTCTGTGACATTCTTTCTGGAAATATTTAATGTTGTATTGAACTGTGTCCCGTTATATATGTGTCACTTACACAAGTGTGAGCACAAGATGTTCGCCGTACACGTAGGCAGTAGGCAGGAGCCCCGGTGGCGCCGTCGACACAGACTCGCTCGACCTCACACTGTTTTCTTTCTATTTGTGCGACATTAATGGATATATTGTTCGGCTAAACTTTTAGTGACCGCGCACCAGCGGAAGGTTGGAGCCGACATAGGTAACTTGCACCACACCTAACCTCACAACTTGACGTTTTCCGATATTTATTTTTCGTGTCTATAATTTTGTTGAGTTGCTTTAGTGGTGTTGCGTCCGTACCTCACTGACTGGATCGGCTGCAAGGCATTATCTTGACCCGTGCTCGTTCACATCCTATAATTTAGCGATCATTGTGTATGTCCGCTCGCTCGTGAATGGATTCCGCCACAAGATGAAGCACTCCGACACTTCACCATTTTTCTGCCTTTTGAGATATTACTCGCTCTGTTTCTGTATAAATTGAGAGGATTTAGTGCATCATACAATACCGCTTAACATTCACATACCTAATCAGGACCTGTACATAGACAGTATCACACAGCAGTCACTTTTCAAAATTATATCAGGACACGCAGTGCGGTGCGAATCAACGAGAGTTGAACACATTGCTATGATGCACTTCTGAGCCCAGCACAGACAGTAAAATGCATGTAAACATTAATAATATGTAGAATTAAATATCGCAAACTGCAAGTGCACCGTCATGTCCCCAAACACTTAGATATAATAATATAAATATGAATCCACGAAAGCATGTCTCAGAAAGGAGTGAAGATCTCAAACTGCTGATAAAATTGCCCATCGAGAGTGAGCTTTGGAGGACAAAGACTTATGACGACAGTTCCGGCTTGTCTGTGCTAACGACTGCGACAATGACTAACACAGGGAGGAAACTAAATACAGTCACGACCCATCACATTCATCCACGCTTTTGACAGAATCAAATTCTGCCGCTCCGACATCCAGCTTCACTGCACAGAATTTGATTCTACCAAACCCATATCACAAATTAAATCATACATGTTAGGATCGTACATTCGTATTGTCAGTGTTTGGATTTTTACAGATGTTGGAATGATGATGATGCAGACTGGGATGGTGAAACAAAGTGTAAATACGTACCGTGCTTGCCTCGACGGTACGGAGACGAAATGACAAATATACCGTATTACCGTACCTTACACACATATAGTTTGTTTGCATCAACTAACCATTGCTATGGACGAATTGAAACTGGGCTACAATATACCTATGCTAATACACGAAAAAACGACACACGCAACTAGTATCGTGCAGCTAGGCTAAGACACTATATTAACTACAGCTCGCTTAATATACAGAAGATATAGGTAGAGAGTATTTCAGAGTAAAACACTGTTCACGTCTGCAACCCCAATAGGTGAACTGACTTTTATTACTAGCCAGCCCAAACTGAGCAGTCTATCCATATCGATATGATGTTTTCCAAGTCTTTGCCAAAGATTCCAGTTTGGGCAGCAGTAATGAGAAGTCAAACATACAGCGTCGTCATCAACTACTTCCTGCTCAGAGATAACTATCAGCTTTGCATCTCTGTCTGCATTAAGATCTATTATTTGCGTATCTTCTGTAACACCCACAATTTAAAACAGGTTAAAATGGATTGTGTAACAAGTGAGCTAAACGTATTGTTTCTCGGTTCAGTGGCTACGTTCAGGAAGGGCGTACGAGCCGTCCAGATGGTTGGCAGGGCAAGTACGTAACCTCAATGTTAAGATTCAGTGTACATGTCAATGTGATGTTTTATACGCGACATGTGGGGCGGGTGACTCCCGACCACCGATCGCATAGCAAACGTGTCCTGTTTATCATTGTCTTGTCTTATACGTTTCTATATGTGCATTTATACAGCAGTTAGATGTTTGCCTCTCTATTAGCCGATATTTAAAACATCGAGAGACATTATGTGATGTCGTTTATTTATTTTGGTGTTGTTGTATATTATTATATCTCAAAATATTTTTCTAGGAGTATTTTGATCCCTGATTTTCTGCATCGACATAGTCCCTCTGATATTGATGTTGTGAAGTAATAGATTTTTACAAGAAGTTAATTTGTAATTTATTTTTGCTTTAAAAGTTGAAAAGATGATTTAATGATCCCCTGCATAGGGAACGTTTAGATGCTCCCGCCTCGATAGAACCGCGAGGACTCAGCAGCAGTTAGCTGCTGCGTCCGATCTGCCGAACGATTTGGTATACTTGCCTTACTGTTATCACATCCCTGTAATAATTACGATTCTGTAATTTCATTTGAGCCATCAGTTCTTAGTACGCTCAACGCCATTCTAATCACTCCATCTTTTCATACCCTCATACCCTTTGCATTACTCATTGTAATATCTAGGGTTTTAAATTCATTTAATTCAAGATGTGGAACATAATATTATAGCACGTAGAGCTTGTCTAATAGTTAGTAAGTTTCGTTTTGTGTGTCGTTTGTATTCGTAGCTTTATGTTTGTTGCATGTGTGGTGGTAGGTATGTTATGTTAACTGTAGCATTAATTAGTTGTGACCATAACTTTGTTTTTTTTTTTTTTTTAATAAGTAATTTGATTGTGTATCGGTTTCATCTTCAGCTTTCTTTGGACATACCATAACTTTGTGCTAACTTTTTTTTTATCTAATACTATAGAGTCCAAACACCTATTATATTTATATTTACGTTCCAATATTTAAAATGCTAATTGCTTTCAATATACTTGACAAGATGAAACCGATTTTTGTAATATTGAAGTAATCTGAGTCAATATGGACAGACCTGGCCACACGCTGTACTATATCGCGATGTGCTGTAGGAACTGTATTTACTGAGTGGAGTGGAATGCGAACTTGTGCTGATGTTTTGCAGATGATCACCATCCTCCCCCCACCTTCACGCCGCCAGAGTTGCCCAAGAAGGTCCATGTTCGAGGTACATCTCAGGCTCCGAGCCGAGTGTTTTTTTTTTCGTTTATTCTTTTAATCATCGGCCCACTGAACCATTTGACCGGCAATATGCTTCGTCCTGGGTTACCGGAAGGTACCGTGCACCTAGTTGCTTTGTCACGCATTATCTCATAGCGAGCACTGACAACTGGCGGGATGCCGCGGGGTTATGCGCTTCTCTCGCATGTACCCGGCTGAACTGTAGTGACACGACCCGCTGCCGCTCCGCCGAGCGGTAGTTCTAAACCAACAGCCTCACACTAAATTTCACTAAAGTTTCCCGACTAACAAAATTGTAATGAACACGAATCAAAATCATCTTGTTTTTATTTTACTTTTGCATTCACTATTTCAATGAGTAATGAGTTAACGACGATTGAATTGTTTCCATCGATCTGTGCTTCTTGGTAAACTCTAAAGCGGATGTATTATCATTTGTGGTTTGTACCCCTCTGCCGCGCATTGCAAATATTCATGGCATTGCATTTATTTGTCTGAATGATTAAATACTTACCATGTTAATTAAAAGAGTTGCCAATTTATGGATAATATTATGTACTAGTGTGACACATGATCCGATTGTAATGCAGATCAAGGAAACAGCGGCTGCAGCCGCCCTGATTGATTTACAATTTGAATGATAGCTTGAAACCCATAGTTTTTCGAATTGAATACATAGATCTACTTATATCAATTTTGTCCAAAATTGGCAACGCTAAAGTGAATGCTATGTGGGTACATCTATGCTTTTGTTGTAGAATATTGATTAAGAACACCTACATAAGTAATTATATTTTTTTGAACCCAAGTAGTTAATTATCAAATTAAAAAAAAATTGAATTCAAAGAGATTTTTAAATAAATTCAGTACCTTCAAATTTAGATTCCTTTAGAATAACTTTAGAAAAAATGCAATATTTACATAAAGTAAATTAAAATCAAAACTCACAAGCTTTGCTGCTTTTACAACATCATTGAGTAACATTTTTGCGTAAATTGTTTTTATTATCTTTCAGGCGAAATTGCGAGGGAAAGAGGGGAGGATACTAGTTGTAAGTACTTGCAATATAACAATACTCCATCATTCCAGAGTTCATCATTAACAATAAATACATTAGAAAATTGTATACTACAGAGTATTGTATAATTTTTTGTTGTATCAAGGAGCACTGAACTTGTGAGCTCTTTCATCTACAGTGTTTATTTAAACTTTCAACATTGATTCATCAAAGATTTATTTACTCAGAATATTTTGTGACATTATAGTTAGTCTTTTTGTTAATCATGGAAGCGATGATATGGCAGGAAGCCACACTAGAAAAATCTAGAAACTACAGAACCACCTTTTCAACAACAATCGATGCTATGGTCTGGACATTTGAACCAACAAAGATAACCCTGAAGCCACATGTTAGCTAAAACGAAACTACAAAAATGAAGAAATTACTAGAAGCTCTGTCGCCATCAAAGACAGAAGACTATCGTACCGGGGCGGTTATAGCGCTACAAGTTTATTTTGGCGCGTGGCCAAAATCGGAACTAAAGCCGCCATCTTGTTTTTTGAATATATTTCAAGTGATATTTCTCAAAACGATTGGACAAAGGTTTATCAACAGCGGCCCTCAGTCAACATCATTGGAGATGATCCTTGTTGTATGACAAATCGAGCATTAGAAAGAGACTGTCACGGCGATATCAGTGATAGAGACAATGCTCCAAAACTCAATTTATCATTTTTTATGGCCGTTTATCGTACCTACAGATAGCACAAAAAGGAAACAAGAAACTGATCAAAGTTTTCTTTTTCTAGTAATAAATCGCAATCACCGGAACGCAGCGCCGACAACGCTCTTGTCGCCAATGGCGAATCAGCTGATGAATACCACCACTACAAGACAAGTCAACAAGGTCAAACCCAACGTCAACAGGGCCCCGCCAGATACGTGAGTCTACCATAGAAACCATACTTATACCGTTTTAACTACTAAATGTTAACGAGTGGTGGTACATGGTGTAGCTTAGAGTATATCAGTTGGTGTTACAAACTCATGATAGAATTTCAAAAGTTGAATCAAAATACATTTCTGTCTTTTGGAATCTGTTTTCTTATTCCTTTTCATACACATGAGAGAATTAGTGTTGAAGAATCATTTTCTGCCTATGATCTGTCTCTTGAAACAAAAGATCTTCTTTCAGTCATGTATCATCACTCCCAGTTAAATAACGCTATAATTGGAGCTTTCTCTGGAGCCAAGCAACACAATCCGTGTATTAACGTATCTAAGTCTAACATTTCGATCTTGTCGACATCGGCTTCAGAAAGTTATAGAAACCAGCCGATCTAAACTCCAAAACATGGTCCAACTTATAAATATTAAAATTAAAATAATGAATATAAATACATTCCATAAAGTCTCTTCTTCTATCCTTGATTTCTCTTTCTATCGCGGCTTGTTACTCGAGTATTTTAGCACGACGTGCACAAAGCACTAAATTGATATTACCTACTACCTGTTTGCACTTTTATTTTCCTAAAAAAAGAAACGGAGACGACTCTTTGAACCTGTGTTACAGGAATCCCCAGGATCAAGATACCAATTACCAGGCCTATCACCTTGCCTACGAAGTGAAAAAACTCATGTAATTGAAAATTATTCAGCTAGATCATTTTATTATCAGTAGTTTTGATATTTGCAAAGTAATTGAATTCTTTTACACGAGTTAAGTCAGCCATGTGTCAATGTTGCCTACATTGGGTGTGCATTGCACGGTCCTCGGACTTAGCAGTGCAGACGACTGCGCAGACTTTTCTCGGTTAAGTTCGTAGAGTAGTGCTTGCCTCACTAGTCAAATATTTTGGTTCGAATACATTAGGAGTTTATTTTTAATATTGTACCGTGACCGTGTACTGCACTTGAATTCCGCACGACACACAACTACAGCATGTTTATGTCACTATATTATATTTAAATATTTTTGTCTGCGATACGCATTCCTGTACAATAAGTAGTTTAGATATTATTGTTTTCAATACCTAGAACGCAATCAGTAGCTTCAGATTGCATCACTTGTAAAATAAATAACACTCAGAAATAACTTGGATCATCTCAAGAATCCAATATTAAATCAATTGAGTCAAATGTTCTACTGCCCCAGAATACACTGTAGTGAATTAGAAGCTATCTTCTGTAGTGGCTATTCTTATCTCTTCATATTCCCCATTCCTAGCAACAATGATCTAACTTTTAGCCCGTAACCTTTCAATTCTCTCTACTAGATTAAATTGGAAACAATAAACAAAAACTATAAAATCATCTACATAAACACATTTTGTTTAGACGCACAAAAGTTAAATTTGATGGAAACCTTTACTGAAATCCAACTTTTGTACAGGCCAACGAGTAGAAGCAGTGGTGGTAATCAAAACAGCAATGGCGTCAGCCTACCTGCGGGCTTGGCTGACGACCAGTCGAAAGATTTCGACTTCGAAAAGACTGAAATGAAATACGACTCCACTGGGATGTTCCATTGGAGCCCCGCAAGGAACTTGGAAGATTGTATATTAGTAAGTAGATAAAGTAAATAACTAATGTTTTAATTGTATCTATTCCAATATGAACTTCAGTCGATCTAAGATCATCCAATATTCAATCTCAACAACCATTTCTCTTTTACAGGACAGGAACCAAGCGGCCATGACAGTTCTGAACGGGCACGTGGTAGTGTGTTTGTTCGCCGACCCTGACTCGCCGCTCATCGGGCTTCGGAACCTGGTGATGCCGCTGAGAGCCTCTAACTTCCACTACCACGAGCTCAAGCACGTGGTCATCGTGGGAAGCGTCGACTATATTAGAAGAGAATGGAAGATGTTGCAGAATCTACCCAAGATTTCTGTTTTGAATGTGAGCAACGCTATTTGGACTCGTTATTGTCATCTTCATCCTGATTCAACATGCGACATTTTTTCCACGTACTAGATTTATTTCATAACCAACATTACTATCTTTTCTGCGTGTTTTGAATCAATTGTTTTCTTCCTCAGGGTTCACCGCTAAGCCGGGCCGACTTGCGTGCAGTTAATGTGAACTTGTGTGACATGTGCTGCATCCTATCAGCGAAGGTGCCATCCAACGATGATCCCACGCTGGCAGACAAGGAAGCTATCTTGGCTTCGTTGAACATCAAGGCTATGACGTTCGACGACACGATAGGGGTGCTGAGTGCAGGAGTGGGGACGAATGGGAACAGTACGGCACCGCCGCCGCCTGGACAGCCGCCGGCGCCAGTGCTGCTGCAGAGACGGGGCTCCGTGTATGGTGCCAATGTGCCTATGATTACTGGTGAGTTTGTCGTCTTACGCCTCTTTATCTCGCTCACAGTGACGCTGAGCAGCTTTATCTTCTTACTTGTGGAGAGCACCAAACGAGAAAGAAACGAAACAGTAATTCAACTGTAATTTTAGTATGATCAAACGGACGGGTTGACCAGCTCCATTTTCACAATGACTCAGTTTCATAATCTTGTCTCCTGCAGAGTTGGTGAACGACAGTAACGTGCAGTTCCTGGACCAAGACGACGATGACGACCCGGACACGGAGCTGTACCTGACGCAGCCCTTCGCGTGCGGCACCGCCTTCGCCGTCAGCGTGCTTGACTCACTTATGTCCACCGTTAGTATCAATAACCCATTAAAGTGTCTGTTTATATTTGGTCCGTTCACGAGTGTCGCGAATAAGATTGCAAGGACTCTTAGATTGGACTGCACTGCAAATTTTGCTACAACTATCGTTCTACTAACGGTTCTGATAAGTATAATATTTTTCTAGTGTGATAAAATATCGATGTGCTGTATAGCTACGATCGCTTTTTCGTAACCTGCGCCAGAATTAACATCATCGTGAGCCTTCAAAGTAACTAATGCTTAATAATCTGTTCCAGACTTATTTCAACCAAAATGCCTTAACGCTCATCCGCTCGCTGATCACGGGCGGTGCGACGCCTGAGTTGGAGCTGATTCTGGCTGAGGGCGCCGGCCTGCGAGGCGGGTACTCCACGCCAGAGAGCTTAGCTAATAGGTAACATAAACATAGCCTCTTTACTATCCTTCCATATCCTGAGCTGTTGAATGTGCAAATTTGCTGCAAAACTTGAGTAACCGTAGCACTTTTTCACTTCGAGACCTATTAATTTCTTCTTGTCAAGTTCGCATGTTATTGATGTGCCAAAAATATGTATTTGTTCTCAGGGACCGGTGTAGAGTGGGTCAGATCTCGTTGTACGACGGTCCGCTGGCGCAGTTCGGCGAGGCCGGCAAGTACGGCGACCTGTTTGTTGCCGCGCTCAGCACCTACGGGATGCTGTGTATCGGACTCTACCGGTTCCGAGATACGTCCTCCTCGTGTGATGCCAGCAGCAAGCGATATGTCATCACCAATCCGCCTGATGACTTCTCACTGTTGCCTACCGACCAGGTGATTACGTTCACATTGTTGTGTGTTGAAGACTCAGATTTCATACTTATTTCATTCTTACATAATTTTGGAATATCCTTTTTCCTTTGGTAACATGTAGTGTACTCGCAAAATCTTTAGAATGTGACAAGTTCAAACTCAAGCTCAAAGCATTTATTCCAATCAAACCATTTACAGGCATTACTGAATTGTAATGGAGTCGGTCAGTCAGAAAGATGAAGTTGTCTATTTCAAAGCGTTAGGCAAATTTTCCTATGGAGAAGAACGGGCAAGAAACTCCATGGCACTCTTATAAATCAGAATTTTCATGGGAACTACCTGAAAATCTTGTTATCTGTGTGTGCAGGTGTTCGTGCTGATGCAGTTCGACCCGGGAGTGGAGTACCGCTCGTCGCGGCGCGCGGCGGCGGGTTCGGGCGGCAAGGACGACGCCTCCTGACTATTGCTGTGCAGCGCCCTCACGGACGGGCCCTACTCCTATATCTAGGCAGTAGGCCCCCACTCCGACAATCCTGCCCCACCCCGCCCGACACCCGGGACGCCCACGCCGCGCCACGTGGCGTGACGTGACGCGACATGCGTGGCGTGGCGCGGCGTGTGATACATCCGTCCCCGACTAACCCCGAAGCATCACTCCCGCACTCTTACCTCGACTCTCGGGTAAACGTCCACGTATTACTAGATTTTGTCCTGACTTATTTAGTCGTGAATGGGAGTGCTGCTACCTCCACTGCCCCGTTTTATTTTAATTTTGTGAACTGTATATGTTAGTATTCTAAGTTGAACACTTCCTGCACAGCAATCTACACTCCTCAAATGCACTCTTGTATAGACTAGCATTCGTTTGTTTAGCTCTATCTATATACTAAAACTAAAAGCAATAATATAACGAAAACTTAATATTAAAAACGTATGGATATATACTCCTATAGCGACTGGTCTCGCAGTCTATTATAGCACTTCCATCAGTTCAGAACAATAACTGGATCTTATAAGTCACGGGAAAGGCAGTCTATAGGAGCCACAACAGAGGATAGTTTTAAACAAGCTGTTAACAAGGCAGAATTTATAGAAAGCGCTTTAAGAATATATAAAAGCTTTCGATGTCTAGGATAAAACTTTAGACGGAGTTCAGTAAAACGCTGTTGTTAACGAGTATATAAATTTTAAAGGTTCGAACGTAATTTAAGGCAACAGTAGAGAGTTGGAAATTGAAATGTTATGGCACATCACACCAGCTGTATTTACCCGTGTTGACTGGTAGTATACCGCTGATATCAGGACTTTTTTACGAGGTAGTTGCTTATTAACAACATGGGCTCCCAATCTGTTGCAAACCTATCGCGAGAGTGGCAGATTTACAACAGATCGCACACTGAGAGACGTCAGGTAGGAAGCTGTGACTACCTCCTAAGTACTGACTACAGCGGTACACACTGCACGTTTGACTCACAATAAAATATTGTCACAATTACTAAACAACGATTTTCAATATTTAAATAATTTTAACTCATATTATGCGGTGGTGGTTTAGTTATAGGCTTGTTTATAAAGGTGTTGGAGATTACATACACACATGCATACACATTATCGGCTGAGTCCTGACACACCTCTTGTCTTCCTACAACAGTAGTTCTTGGTCCCAGGAAGTATCTAATACAGTGAGTTTAACTATTCAGGAGCTACGATTGGATCGGAATGGATGAGTCTAAAAATTTATAACTGGTTCCAATATAAAACTCAAAGAACCACTGTTGTAACATTGGATATCAAAATGTTCGCATTGAACAAACTTCTGGTAGTTTCTTCAATAAACTGTTATCAAATTCTTTAAAAAGACAGTTTCTCTGCTGTCTTTTTTTTAGCTAAAAACTTCTTCTATTGTTTCCAAAGGTCTCTTCAATTATTTGTAAGCAATGCTCAAGAAAAAGGAACCTTTTAAACTTTTAATTGCATGTTGGTTTCACGTGTAAATGGACATAGGTGTAGGCTATCGCTTTTCTTAGAATATCCATTCCTTATTCTGTAGTTTTTTTTCTGTCACGTTTCACGTAATTAAGTGCTATTTTTAAAGCTGGTATATAGACATATTATAAGCATTTAATGTTATTCATCGACTGATTGTTAAGCACATCATATCATCATCGTTACTTTGTGATTGAACGAAGTTATTTTTTAGTCACTATATTTTAAGTTTTTAGATGTTTAATTTTTTTTCTATGGATTCACATTGAATTCTTTATTTAGTTTTAAGACACTGCCATATTCAAATTGCACGTATGGTAGAGTATGCATACAGTTCCATTGTTCATTGTTTATCTTCTTTTTTATTAAATCTTTATATTATTAAGGCTAGACTACTAGTTGAATATTTTCATGCAGAATCGAATAAATATTCTTTCCACAAACTTGAGAGTAAACAAACTTATAGGACGTGATTTTCATCCTCAAATCTGCATAAAAGTATGCTCAACTGTTACAAGAACATAGTAACTTCCAGCCTCACCTTATAGTACCACGTTTTTGTTTTATTTTTTATTTTAATAAAATTATATTACGCTATTTTTTTTTTCTTTTTGTTTTCTTTTATTTATTTTATTCCTGATATTTGGCGGGGGGATTGTCAAAGTGGACGTGAAACATGGCGCTGCACATGAAATATAAATGAACTGAAATAATTTATAAACTACGAAACGATGCCATTGCGAGATAGTTCAAATTCGAAGATGGTTTTCTGTTTGCGAGGGACACCGAGTGCGAAGTGTAATTTTGCTGTAAATGTGTGATATTATTTTCGAATCGTTGTTAAAATAGATAGGCTTCTGAAGCCTGCGATGTATTTAGTGTTAACTCCGGGTGCTTTGACGATTGTGGACTCTCATAGTTTACTATGTTGATTGTATTAGATAAGACGCCCTAGCCGGCTGCACTCGTCTCGCGCTCACTCACACCAGGCATTCGGCAGTGCAGCTGGTTGGAGCTCCTTTTTAGAATTTATTAGGCATTAGTTAACATTGCCTCACCAATTAGAATCATTACAGAACGTCGAATAGTACCTAATACAACGTAATGCAATAATTATTACTAAAATACAAGATGTTTGATGAATATATAAAGTATGAGTACCCCACGAAGCCCGCTACGCGTCGCACGCACGCAAAAGCACTAAATTAATTTATATAAATACCTAATAATTAATAAATACCTCAATTTTACTGATAGTAAGTATTTGAAATTATATAAAGTTTTATCAAACATCCTGTACATAGATATCTTTATCACAATCATATAGATATCATTCATTTGAATAGAATAGGCAAAGCCGGCCTTAACTACAGTACAGATCATAGGTTAATGTGTAAACTTTCACCAATATTCGAATGTGTGCTCTTGTACTGAATATTCAATATTTTGTCTTCGAGAATATTCCACAGTATGCGCTCTACGGATACTCGGACATGTGTGTAAAGTCCTGAGTATTCAACCTGTGCTCACTTCGGTCCAATAACGGAAATAGCACAGCTACCCTAGTTCGTAAAGGAATTGAATGCAAACATACTGCCATATTTTTGTAAAGTCACTACATTATCCATAGAGCAAAGTACCCGAACGAAAAAGTACAAAAATAAGGCCCTCTAATGATCGAAGATTCCTGCGGCATAACGTTTAAAAATATAAACTGTATTACTATTACTTCAAAGTACAGATTGTACTTTATTAGCACACTCGTATGTGTGCTAAAGGAAAATTATCTATCTTTATGCAAGGGTCTAACAAAAAAGAAACAATTATAATATTACACATAATAAACCACCGGGCGTAAAGAAAATTGTAATGTTTATGAGATGGTTGTGCACGATAGAATATTATTTATATAATTAAAACTAATCGGTCTGTCCAAAATATTTAATTAAAATGATCATATTGGCTTATTCGGCCGAGTAGGCATCGCCAATATGTCTGCCAAGGTAGGGGGCGAGTCGGGCGCCGGCGACGGGGCGACGGGGCGACGGGGCGACTTACTGACACCGCACACAGCCGAGTATAGTGGGTTAGTTGTAATTTGAGCTTGATATATATCGGTAAGTAGTGACCTATGCATGGAGCCCTAGCCAAACTAGGTACCTAATATTTAGAGTACCGCCGCGAGCTGCATTCGACACTCAATTTTTAAAGTTTTTAGCTAGAATGTTGTAAATAGTCAAAAGTAATTTTGTATGTTACATAAGAATTTTTCAATATACGTCTCCTTTGCATTAAAATAGAAGGCTACGGTTACACTAAAAAGTTTATATTCAAATACTATCGTGTGTAGTTTGTTGTGAATTAGGCTTCGATGTCACTGTATGCTAGTTAGGTATAGAGTTCGGACGTCTCATTGTAAAAATGTAAAATACACGCTATTGATTTGGGATTAAAATATGAATGTTAAATAAGTATTAATATTAAATGACGATTTTTCCTTTAATATTTTTATACAGCATTACAATATATTTATCGCAATTAAAAGTTTATAGAGGTGGGTCAGTGTGCAATTTAAAAAATAAAAATAGTGTTTAAAATTGTATAATCGCCTTAACGAGAGAGAATATAGCTGAGTCCTTCTGCGTGTGTTTGCTTGACGTCTAATGTTACCATTATTGTTTATGTGCAATGTGTATGTACCGAATGTACCGTGTGCATGTTCTCGACGAAACTTGTTGCTAGGTGATACTTAATGGCCGTACGTACGTAAGGTGTCGGTAGTGGCGCCGACGAACGCGTGCTTGCCTTGCAATCACGTTATACTCTAAACGCGATTCTAATTTATTATTAAACAGAAGTCAATTAAAATATTACATTGTTTGACGAAGCAGGATTTATTGAACGTAAGCGGATGTAACTTATGAAAATAAATAAAAATAATTGAACGTTGGGTGCCGGTGAAAATAATTGAACGTTGGGTGCCGGTGAAAATAATTGAACGTTGGGTGCCGGTGAAAATAATTGAACGTTGGGTGCCGGTGAAAATATTTTAATTCACTTCTGTAACCTATTTATCACACAAATTGTCACTGTTAGTTTGTTTTATGCAATATTTTATTAGATAATAACGCAATTTATATTTAAAACCAGATTTATACGACAATTGGACGTGCGCAAGTATTTACTGGTGGTGATCTAATCGTCTTAGCTCTTCGGATTAGAATAAAATGTATGGGATCTCGACAAATGGCACGAAAACCACATTTCTTATATTTTAATTAAAATATAACTTTGCAAAGCATGTGTCCACTGAAGTGTAGATGGAAAAATATTAATTGGCTCTATAACTTCATTCAACTAATAAAATAAATAGACATAAACATTCGATTTTTAGTTTTGAGCCCTTTTAGTGAGTCCGAAAGTCAGTAACGTTCTGACTCAATTTATGAGTGTAATATAAAACAAGATAATTATGCAAATACAGATAAGCATACATTACCAATATTGTATGTTTGATAAAAAAAAAAAAAACTAGTCAAAATATCCATCGACAGCCGTCAGTGGGCACATGTTTCGGCAACATGAAGCGAGACGAAGGTAATTTAGATATTTCCGCCCCTGAAATTTCTCTCTACGATTCAACGATATCTTACAATCTACGAAATCACTTACTAGATCGATAATTATACAAAAAAACACTAACTAAAAAAATGCCTACTAAGCATACTTAGTAAATCCATGTTCTGTGTGCATTAAATTCTAGAATTAACAACATTGTTGACTATTGCTAATAGCTTGAGGTTGTTATCGTTTTTAGAACGGACAAGGTGAATTTTTCATGTATTATATATACGTATATATAAATCTTACGCTCTATAACGAATGTTCGCTAGACCCTTTTTGTAAGCTGACGCCATCTAACGTGTTGTTACACTAGTCCTCTTATTAAAGTAGTATCAATATATTAATGATGGCTGTGAGATAAAATATTGTAACAATTTAAATTTATATTGTGTAAATGAAGAAGATTTAAAATAGCAACATAACTGAATGCTCTATCGCAACGAGTCTGGTCTCAAACTATGGGTTTCTCTGTCCTTTTATCAGATTGGTTTTCATTGAAACCTTTGTTCGTGCATATGGTTTGAATTTGAACCAAATGTTATTGATCCCTGATAATCGGGCCTGATTTTGGCACTGTATAATCATGCATGATATAGTTACTATGCAAGGTATAGTATGGTAGATCTTTATTTCAAGTTTATATATATAAATATATATAAATGGTAAGTAAAAACTATATACTTATGCATATTGCTTTTTTATCTTAGATCAGTAAATTAAACAGGCATAACATGACAAACATAACAAATATCACCAATCTAACAAGTAACAAAATGTCCATGATTACTATTACATGCATCCTACACAGTGCCAAATAAAATCAAATTAAACGTTTTGATAATTTTGGCGCAAAGTACGCCTCAATACAACGGGTTGCCAAATTAAGAAAATTCTAAAAATTATCCTAGTTTTCAATCTAAATTTAATGGAAATGATAAGAAAATCTATAAATGACTTTAGAAGTTGTCTAATAATTATTCGAAATTAATAAAATTTTGCGCAATCGATTGGTTTATATTTTGTAATGGCAACCCAAAAATCAAGCTCACAGCTTTCTCCGCAGTTGCTCAAATTCTCAGCATAACCCCATGTTTCACCGCTTCTAGGTAACCATTTACAAACCACCATATTACATATGATGTTACATATCCCGTGGACTCGGGCGACATTTTGTGCACCTACCTAAACAAGATGGCACCCACCACGGGTCATGTAACATTGTCAGACTGTTCGAAATGTATCACACCACGAAAACAAATTATTTAATATTGTTGATGTTGATTGTTAATAAAATGCAAATAATGTAAATATCAAAATAAATTCTGTATTTGTATTTGAATATTTCGTTTTACTGATACCCCTAGTAATTTTCCTCTAAAATGTTTGCATATTATCACACTTAGAAGAAATCAAATGGAAGAAGAGTAGGATACACCTGACCTATTCCAGAAAGGTACCCATAAAAACTTAGTTTCCAAGAATTTTCAAACTGGAAGATCGCCCAATCATGGAGTCAAGACCCGATAAATTTCAAAAGCTAATCAGACCCAGATATAGGGAAGTGGTTCATAAAACACAAGGTACTTTATAAAGAAAATATATATTCATAATGTGGCATAGTATTCAATCTCAATTAACTACTAACGAAATATTTATTTATACTCGAAAAATTGTGCTTTACAACACAAGAATTGATCACAAATACATTTTATACCCCTAAAGACTAGTAAAAAGACTAGAAATTAATAATAACAAAAGTACAACCCCTACTTACCTTCCGTCGGTGAGATTATTATACAAAAATAGTGAACTTTGTATAATACAACATTTGGTGACAATGACAATACGTGGTTTTATCAACAATTCCATAGATTAAATAAGCTCTAAATTAATAATAGACATACCTGACTGACATAAGTATTGTAAAACATATATTTTATGTGCATTTAACAGTACAATCCAAGAGTTCTGCCTTCTCACCGTCACATCGGAATGTCGTCCAGATAGATAACAGAGATAAGGTTCATTTCAGTACTAAGAGCAGTAAATTGTAGAACTAATAAAAGCTAGACAAATCTCTATCACAAGTTCGTAGGAATCAATTGATGGAATCCTTTTTCCTCCAGGAACCACATTACAAGGACTCTATCAAAATCACAATCTTGGCTATGTGGGAAATGAATTAACCTCCATGTTGAAGCATACAAACTTCTAAACACACATAAGTCGAAATCTAATATAACATTGAACGTGATTACAATGTAAAATATATAGTCACATGCATTGTTGAGATTCTAACACCCCATATTCAAAATATAAAATTTTTAGTTCCAAAAAATCTGAATTTCTTAGTGAAGATACAAGGTGTTTACAAATGAATCAGTTATATTTCACCCTATCCAACTGGAACGTACCTTTTGGAACAGACCTTCTGGTTCTCACATTATGTTTCCTAGCTGAGCCAAGCGAAACTTTCTTCTTCTCTTCCTCCAAAAGCAGAGGTGGCAAAGAAACCTTTCTAATACTATAGTGAGATGAAATACTGTTGGGTAGCCTCGTGACGTCACTCTGCGGTATCTCCGGTGTGCATATAGGTTCTAATCTTGCCAAATCTCTATGCCTTGCAGTTACAACTCTATTATTCATCAAAGAATTTCTTTCCGACGCACTCAAAGCCATGTTCCCGTAATTTCTAGTATCCAAAGAAACAAAAGACTTAGCACTATTTCTATCACAATTTAAAGATGAGTCTGGTCTGAGGTTCCTCATCCACCGCGAGGATGCTAGTTCAGATCTCAGAATGGACGGATTCTGTCTCTTTCTATAGGGGCTGTGAATTTGTATTGGTGTGATTTGGAGGAGGGAGCAGAACGCGTCGGGTATGTCTGTCTCGTCATTATACATGGGGTAGAAGGATACCTTTTCTCTGGACAGTCTGTGCTCGCCCAGGTCCTCTGCGACCGAGACCCTGGGTGAGTTCTGCGGCGTGACGTCAGTGCTACTCTGCGACAGCCACTCCTCACTCTCGCTGAACTCCTCGTAGTCGCTGTAATGCATCGCGATGACCTCGTCGTGCTCCATCTGTCTGTACGACAAACGTTTTTCGGGCAATTGTATACCTCTGCCGACGATTCTGGAAATCAATAATTGCTATTTAAATATTTATATCTTGAAGGTCATGTTGCCTGTTATTAGTTTAATGTCGTGCCATGGTAAAAGTGTCACGAACGGTTCCTTTTAATTCGATTGACAAGACGTTATTACTATTGAGGTACCTTTAAAATTGATGTACACTGTTTCAAAATATTTTTTCACAGAATACAAAATAAAACAAATCTTGTAATGACAATCGACTTTGTAGATACCTTTTCTAATTTTAAAGACTCACAAAAAGCTGCTTAGACAAATAAAATACACGGAAAGCAGAGTTCACTTTGATCTGAATAGGTCAAAGGTACAACCACTACTATTAATAATCACAAAAAAGTCCGTGTTTTAATAAATAAATTGCTGAAAATGTATGCTAAGTTCGAGTTATTTTCGTTCAAATTACGACCTTGGCCACATTATTTCATAAACACTGTGTCCTATAATTCTCAAAATATGTAAATTAGGAAAATTAACATGACATTTTTATTAATACATTACATTTAGCTATTTGCATAGTCGAGCTTGGGTCAGTACGCCTTGCGCAAGACGAAAGAGTACATACGAGTGGCGTTCAATAAATAGTGGGAAATGATTATGTTACAGGTAACTTTTATTAAATGTTTTATTTTTCGACATAGTTACCTTTTAGTGTAATACACCAGAAATATATTGTTTTCTAAACTTAGAATTTCCTTCCTAAAGAACTGTTTCTCCTGAGCACCTAAAAATGCCTGTACTGCAGCGACTACTGCTTCATCATCTTCAAATTTCTGTCCTCTCAGACACTTCTTCAACCACGGAAATAGATAGAAATCACTACGGGCTAGGTCTGGCGAATGTGGAGGATGCTCAAGTTAAGGCCAGTGTCTTGAATTGTAATCATCGCAATGGTGGACTTGTGGGCGGGGATTATCTTGATGAAACAAGACAATCTTTGCAAGTTTGCATCGCTGTTTCTCGCGGATTTAGTTGCGCAATTTTTTTATTTGTTCTGCATATAAAGTCCCTGTGAAAGTAGCTCCAAGATCGAGGTGTTATATCAATACTAGCCCTTAACTATCCCAGAAAAGAGAGCCCATGACTCTCTTTTCTGGGATAGGCAAGGGCCGTCAAGCCGGTAAGCTGACAGAAGGAATCGCCTTGAATTTCTTAGGAGTGAGAGATAGTCTTTTCTATGTCATAGATTGTAATTTTATTTCGAGATCGTAATGGTGAAGCCACGTTTCGTCCATTGTTATAAATCGAGCCAAAAAAACAATCAGGATCTTGTTGCAACAGTTCCAAAGAGCCTCCGGAAATATTCAGTCTAATTTGTTTTTGCGCATCTGTAAGCCGGGTACCCTACGCGCGGAAACTTTTTTCATACCCAAACGTTCTATGCACACTGCCTGTTGAAATATTTTTTTTTTCAGCAATAAAACGTGTCATGGCTCGACGATCTGCTGAAACAAATTTTTTCGACCATTTCTACGGTCACTGCTGTCATAGGGCGTCACAAGCGAGGGTTATCTTTGATGGATGTTCTTCCACATTTTAATTCAACGCACTAACGTGCAACTGTGGAATATGGCGGAGCATTTGCTCCTAATATATATACCGTAAAAATGTATTGACTTCTTCCATGGTAAATTTTTTCAAGCACAGACACTTAATAACTGCATGTATACATACTTATTTTTTTCTATTTTGGCCAAAAGTCTGCAACCAACCGCAAAAAAATGACTTGTATTATTTAAAAACAATTTACTTTTAAGGTTTCCATACCAATTTCGGTAGGGTTTTACTCCACTGATTGACATTGTGCATCCAAAGTTAAACATGATATCGTTTTGTCTTATTATTCATTTTGTCTGTACGGAAACAGAAAAGTAAAATAAAAAGTTTTGAGCTAACAAAGATAGGTTTTTCTTGCTATTTTTAACGTAACTTTGGATGTAAATAAAGTAATAAAAGACCTGTAAAATCTTCAAAACAAAGTCGATACCGACAAGTCTCACTTATCGAAGAGTTCAATAAACTTTATTTGTAATTGATTTATGCTTTGGTTTTTTTCATAAAACTCGATTTCCCAAAGGACTTTTCGAATTTTTTTACGCGGGTTTCAGTTCAGAACGGTGTTTGTGTGCGTGAGAACTAGACGTTCTGCGTGTAGGCTAGCGTCTAACTGCTCATCACTGATACTATCTCTGTCGGACACGACGCCAGGTGGTGAGATAGCGTGCTTTTTGGCCATGCCCACCAATGACTTCGAGCTCTCGGCTAGTTCCACCTTAATACTTCCATAGAGTTTGTATACAATTCTCATTTTTTATAGAACGCCCCTCGTAGTAAGCGACACCTTGACCTAATGAGCTCCAACAAAAAACGATGGCTACCTTTTACAATGAAAACTATGAAATTCAGAGGTATTGATTGAAAAGCGAAAAACACAACCAAATTTAATTTGTTTCACTTGTATGCAAGAATGTGAATATTTGTGTCTGTGTGTTTTTTCGAAAACTTGTGAACAACAATGATTGGCTGGTCAGTGTTTTCGGAAAACAACCAAAATGTTCCACAAGTCGTTGATCAACTCGAACTATGTATAAATTATGTAGTATAACGGTACACCATAGTATAACGGTAGAAGGTAATGGGCTTATGCAGGGGCCGGTTCTTGGTCCACTCTAATTGTGCGCATATCTGGCAAAGCGCAGCGCGGCTGTTGATACCAAACAAATAATATGTATTAACATGGCACTCCTTTAACACGTTCACGCCGGCGCGTACCACCGGTGGTACGCGTGCGGGCCACCGGTGGTACGCGCCGGCGTGAACGTGTTAAATAAATTCGAAAATAAATAACTCTGACTCCACCTAGGACGCGCGTGTTTTGATGTGATGCCGCCGTCAGGCTTTCTTAAACTTTATTTCAACTAACTCAAGGGCGATATATGTTTGGCAGCGGCAACCACTGTGGTTGCGCCTCGCCAGATGTACACCGACCGTAACAATGCGTTATTTAATCCATTGCATCTTCAGCAACTTGCTGACTGGCTAATATTGGTAACAAGCTTCTCTCTGACATTCTTATCAATACATGAGAAAAAGATATCTTCCTTACCTAAGCTGTGGATGCAGCTGTCTCCATTGTTTGCACTCATCAAGAATATTAGGCCGAGTGCACTTCTCTCCATCTTCATTGTACAGGGTCCTCTCAATGCGTTCCCACTCAGCGGCTAACGTCTTTGTGGCCTCTGCTGTGTTTCGGCGCAGTGCTGACCCTGAACTACTGTCACTTTCCTCGCTGTGGAAGTCTGGAGTTCCTGCAATGTTATGTTAGAATTGATTTACTATTTGTATTTGCTCAGGAACATTTCTGTCTATTATGCTGTATGACATGTATGAATGTCGATGGCTATAAGATTAGGGGGAGGCCCAAAAAACAATGGGTGGACTGTGTTAATGATGATATTATGGTTAGGGGGGGGGAGTTACGGCAGAGATGACAACTAATAGAACAAAGAAAAAGACATGTTGCGCCGACCCCAAATAACCTCCTGAGTCTGCCATATTTATACCTCAAGATGTCAGAAAGACCGGTTGTCCTCAATAACGGACAAAATGGGAGATAGCCCTAAGTCTTGCGATTAGTTATACAACATTTCAATTCTCAATGGTTGATCAAATCAGGTGTAGCAGCACCGATTTTTAAACGAAAAATTAATATGTATGTTAGGAAGTATGTCCGGTTATTACAAATGTTTATCAGGACTTATACTGGATACTTTTTTTTATGGGCTCCAACATTTACAGGGTGAATACTCATGAATATGAACTACTTTCACTTGAATATAATTTCAATTGAAGGATATCTATTGTAGACCTAAGCCCCCAATTTCAGTTTAAACAAAACAAATTTAAACTCTTACAGAGTACCTTTTCTTATAGTTTGACTTGCAAACATTTGATTAAATTCAAAAAACCTTTACCAACCTGTCTCACTTTCTGAGAAAAAGTCCGAAAAAGGGGTCCCGGCCCTCTCCAAACTGTTCACCATGTAAGGTTGGACCTCAAATGAATAATTCAAATTCCGATTCACAAAATGACTCGTGTTTGCTGATAAAGGCGGTAGCTCCTGTCCAGAACGGTAACCAAACTTCTGCTGGTTTATATTAGGCAAACAATCGATTAGTTTACTTATATTTTTCTCCCGTGCCGATAAATAGTTTCGTGCAGACATAATCAAAACGAATTCAAGACGGTTAAGTGTTTTAAGCCCATAATTGTTCCTCTTTGTTGCACAATTTCAAATTTGCTTCACTGTCATTTCATTTATGGATTAATCTACTGAAAACATTTATTTTGTTTGGAAATCTAACAACAACACAACAGAAGAAAAATGTGAAATGTCAATAAAGTTTGACACTTTGACAGTGACAGCTTGATTAAAAAAAAACGAAATCAAACATTCAAACTTGACTAAGCTAAAGTCTGTTTTTTAATCTCGTAGAAGTCGTAGACTAAATTGACCATAGAAATTGACACATGCAAATGTCAAATTTACAAATAATGTTGCCAGCTCTTTTGTGCAGTGTTGTATGATACCTACGATACCGGTTTGTTGAATCGTAACTTTTTATCTTTATTAGACGAATTTTATTTTCATTTAAAGTTTTATATTTAAAATTCACATACGTACACACGGCCGCACGACGTGCTACAAACTGCCAGAGTTGGTCTGGGCTCAAGTAAAGGGGCATGTCGCTAAAAATAATAAAACATTCAAAATGAATGAAGTATGTACGAAGCCTTTTTGAAGAAGGGCTTCGTCAAGTGACCCCGCAGCGGTGGAAAGACTGTGTAGGCCATGTAATTAAAATTGAAGATGAAATGTGTCACCTGGGCCATATAACCGACGACGTTACTGATAGGTTTATCATAGAAGGAGGTGGCGATTCTGATGATTCAGAATATTCCTCAGATATGGAGTCATTGTCTGAATCAGATTAACGAATACCTGTAATTAATTAAGCAATTAAAAATATATGTTTTACATTATTAATTTTGTATTATTACGTTTTAAATAAGTACCTACACATTATTTCGGGATAACTTATTATAAAAAAACGATACTTGATTTTATTAACGCTAAATTTCGGTTGTGTCACATCACTATTTAAGAATTGCAATAAACTGACAACACTCGTAATGTGCAGTTTAGTCTACGAGATTAAAAAACAGACCTTATACAACGTGTAACGTTAAATGCGCAAAACCTCAGACACCCCAACTGATTTTTAATTCAATTGACCTATTTCACAGAGAAAATAAGTCATTAAAAAACAATTGTAAACGTTTTATGTGCTGTTTTAGTTTTACTGGCCATTCTGATCGTTTCTTTCGTCTGCGACGAAACCGCGCCGCTGCGCCGCGCTGACATTGGCTTGCTTGACCGATTACTAAATAGACACGGCTACGTTTAAAATGAAGATTTTTTGAAAAATATGATATATATTAAGAAATGGTTCAATTAATTCTGCTCGTTATTCTGATCAAACTATTTTCAGGTTTTGCGCATTTAACGTTACACGTTGTATAAGATTGACTACACTCCCACGCCGCACACCACCGCACACTGCACCGAACACTGTTAACAAACAAGATAATATTTACATAGTACAAGCTAACTTATGTAAAATATTAAATAATAATATCTACATGTATAAAAAGTTAAAAGAGGCAAGAATCGTGGGCGAGGAACATATTTTTTTTATTCTAGAGGAAAATGAGGAGGATCATGGGGCCATCAGAAAATCGTCCGCAAAGCTGTCAACAGAAAAGTGCCCAAAAGGCTGGCAGCATTGCCCCGTTGTATGGCGATGCTTTGACTAAAAATACTGTTAGGATTCGAGGTTAGCTTGTTTTTTAGGATAAAATAATTATATCATGTACTTTTTGGTTTCGCTTATTGTATCCCACAGCTGGCCAAAGGCCTCCCCCAAGCCCTTCCAGAAATTCTTTTATCGCGCCACTTCGAATCAGCCCTCACAGTATGATAAAAATCGAAATTAGGTCAATTGAACAGTTTATTCATAATCTATTCATTGATTCATTACTACGACTCGTGTTTGTTCAGGCGTAACGTTTACAGTAAAACTGTAAAAATACAATTAGCAGTACAATAAAGCTGATACATAAAAGTGTAACCCCCATTTCCAAGAGGGTATGTTCACAACAGATGCGCTATTTTGTATTTATCTGGAATACTCCAAAAACAAAACTGATTTCTTCTTTAGAGGTCGTTTTATGATTGAACGAAAAGCGCTAAGTTCAATAAAACGGACGGTATGGAAGAAGCATAAAATCACGCTTGGTTTCCTTGTCTAGCTGCGGTAGTTAACATCTCGTAAAAATAATTTCCATATCACAAAGATGACGCAAACTCACTTCTATTAAAATCAATGCGGTCTAGGAACGCATTTATTCGGTTTCCGCTCGCACTGTCAGCTGGTCGGCTGTCAGTGTCAGTCAATGCTGTCATAGCAAAATCGATCGGTGTGCAGTTCTGATATTATTTAGGAATTAATAAAACAAAGACAAAAATGTCTAAAGTTACTACAAATACTGGTGATAACACTCAAGATGAGGTAAATATTAAAATTTCTTTTGATTTCGCATACTATTTTGATTTTCTAAATGTTTGCCGCCTTTATCTATCGTAGAACAAAACTATATTTTCTTGTAAAGGTTTTATTATTTTGTACGCTTTTTCGTTTAGATGTAAAAGCATTAGATAAGGGTTATATTGTGGTGTTAACGACGTTTAATAAATAATTTAAATGACGCAATGCGCCATACTGCGAGGTGATGATTGTGCTACTTATATTTTTATTAATAACTGAATGTGTGGGATGTTTAAAACTGCTTTATGTAAAAAAGTATGTCTCAAACAAAGAAATAACGTCAACAGGCATATCAATCTTTAGCCATATGTAAGCCTGCTAATTAAGTTAATGATATTAGGTAGGAGTAGTCCTTTTCCTTCCCCTATATAATTTAAATGAATAATTAATTTTTTTATTTGAATACCTATCAAAAAATCTTATTACAATCTTATTGAAAAATAAAGTAATCATAGATTATTTAAATACTTAAAAATAAATCATTAAGAACCAGAAGTAATTTTGTAACTTAATTTATTATTTTGAATTGGAACTTGGAAATAGAATAGAATGGAACTTGGGACTTGCCAGAAAATGTAAAAATCACCACTGCTTATTGTTTAAAGTCTGACGAAATTTGGGTTGGTTTGGTCCTATTTTTTAATAATTTCATCATAAAAGTCATCTAAAAATGCACCCATAATAAGGTACAAAAAATATAATAAATACATGAAATTATTTTCAGAAAATCTTGATGCCATACACATACATCCAGCAAGTACCAGGCAAGCAGATACGACAGAAGCTTGCATCTGCCTTCAACTACTGGCTCAAGATTTCTGATGAGAAGCTGCGAGCCGTGGGAGAGATTGTGCAGATGCTGCACAACTCTAGCTTACTGTAAGTTATAGCAGTAGTCAATTTATAAACTTTTTCTTACCATATCAGGCAATAATAAGAGGGTGGCTAACACTGGGATGAAGGCAGCCACACCCATTGGTCAGATATTATTGGAAGGCTGGTTCGTAAATGTTGATTATAAAAAAAAAGAGTAGACCAATGCTGTGGTTGTGACTGAGGCTTCATCAGTGCGCATCTAGCCCTATGTAAAATAAACGTCTATAATTACTTAATGGTCCTTATGTCGAATAAAATCTTTTTTATTTGCCGCTACTGGTACCTTTTTGGTGCAGCGATGAGTCATTCATCAGACACTATTGTTGCTAAACATTACTTTCACTTTATTATTTGATGTTTTAGGAACTGTGTCCAAATAAACTTTATTCTTTCTTTCTTTACTAAAATAACAGCAACAAAAGTTTGTCAGCATGGTATGTAAAAAAGCTGCATAGCCAAGCAAGCAAAACTTTCATTGACATTACCTGCCATTTTCCAGATGCTTTAAAATATAAATTATGTTACACTAAGATAAAAATTACATCACATATCTCTTTGAAATCTTTTAACGAAAACATACCTACCCTACTAACATTTAAATATATAACACACTAAGATAAAAATTATATCACATATATCTTTGAAATCTTTTAAAGAAAACATACCTACCCTACTAACATTTAAATATATAATGCCTATATGTATCTAATATTTAAATGTAACTTTACAAATTATGTATGATAATATAATTTGTATGCAGTGTGCTGTGTATGTACTTCCCATTCATTACTGGTGTTTGGCATTGGCTTGTTCCAGTTATTTTGAAGAATTCTAGTAGCTATTCATCTATCGCCTTGTTATGCTCGCAAAGCACGTAGTAGCAAGGTCATTTAAGGGAAAAATAATAGAGTTTTATCCCTTCTACCTACGTAGAAGTATGGCATTAATTTTTATAAATAATGAATTCGCATAAATGTGGAAAAGGGAGAAGAAGGCCTTTGCCCTGCAGTGGGAAAATACAGGCTAGTTAGTTATTTAATGTAGTATAAGTTAGCAGTCGTTCACACGGTGCTATCCTGTACGATATTTTACGATAAAAAGTTGAGATCACACGTCAACATCCTACTGTTCACACAGTCAAAAACAAATGCAGTGTGAAACTACCATGTGATTCCAAATTTATACAGCAAAATATCGTACTGAATGACGCCGTGTGAACGTGGCCTAATCTGACTATGGAATTACAATGAATCCCGGACCGATACTCAGTTTACGCACGTTGTGTATCGCCAGGAGCTTAAATCGAAAATGAGGTTTATTTCGCGGCACGAACGATCGTCCTATTATGTTTTCCTCCCCCCCCCCCCCCCCGCACACTTCATATTGAATGAGATTGTATTTATGTAAAATTATGCGTGCGTACGTATTATCGCTTAATCTATTACCACTCCCATGTAAGGTTAATCTTATATTAGACGAACTGTATATTTCGGCAGTAAGCGCCCAATATGTAGCGCACGACATATTAGATACCCAAAACCCCTTGCTTACTTCACGAACTCTATCTGTAAGTCCGCTTATATAACTCAAGGATCAATTTACGTAGGTATTTGCTAATTTATGCGAGTGGAGCCGTAGGCACTACTTTCTCGTCTCATATAAATATGGACTCAAAATATTTAAAAATGCAAGTCTCTTTTTTTATTTATTAACATCTTATTTTCGGGTATCTTGATTAAATGCTAATTTTCCACAAAGTATCATCATCATCTTTCGTTCAACGAAGGTAAATCTAAAGTTAACTGAACAAATGCCACATTTTCTCAAGAGTCTCGCCGTAACGAGTTCAGGGATAGGAAACTCTAGATTTACTTAAAACCTAACCTTTATCAGGATCAATCAATCAACTCAGCCTATCGCAGTCCACTGCTGGACTTAGGCCTCTCCCAAGCTACGCAACAACATTCAGTTTTCCGCGTCCGAATCCACTCTGTTCCACCAGTGTTTTTAAGGTCGTTGGTCCATCAATCTGGGGGGCGTTACAGGTAATCTGTGGTTGCACTAGCCGATACGCAATCTGCACTTCAAGACTCTCTGATTATTGGCGAGTGCAGTTGTCTTCAAAAATGTTGGGAGCCAGGAACAAAAATGCCCTTATAGTCTTATGGCCATAATCTCTTTATTTTGGTACAGACGCACATCAAGCTACTAAAATCTGTCAAATTACTTTAATAGATTTTCAACTTTATCGGTAAAGCATTAGGTTCAAAGTTGATTGGGAAAATTTGACAGTTTTGGGTAGCTCGATGTGCTGGCGTCTGTACATTAGGCATTGCCTCAAATATGCCTTGATCTTGTTGCAGCGTCAAACACAAAGTACCATCAGCTCAGCAGGACACGATTGACATAACTTTCTTTAACGCGTGAGTGAAACAATATTCATTAATTTGGCTATCGGTGATCGGTCACTTTTGTCCTGCCGGGTATGGTCATTGGTTGTTGGTGTGGTTTTTCTGACTTGGTCATTGAATGGACTTTTTTATTGTATATTAGGTACTGATACGGTTTTGTGGTTTGGCGTCAATCTATCTGTATACTTACCCATAAGTGAAATACTGAGAAAGGAAAGGATTTTATGGAAACTTGCTATGGGGTTTTTTTTTTTTTTTTTTTTTTTTTATTTTCTGTAAGTAGGTTTGTACAAACACTTTTACATGTTAATTTAATTTATTTCAAATAATCAGATAACAGGGATCCGTAGTGTTAGTAAAGTACCTTATACCTAGTGTTAGTATATACATAAATTAAGGTAACAATTTGGGTATGAGTCACTTTGTAAAGAAGACGAAACCAGTTTCTCAGCCGGTCATCTTCTCCACAAAATGCCTCATAAAAGGGGAAAACACATTCTCAGTCACTGTTTTTAGAATGCTGTTGGCACTGGCCCGGGTTCTAGCTGCCACAGACACTATTTTCTTCCGCACAGTTGCGTGGAAGCCGTAATTATTTATAATGGTTAAATGATTGGCTACGGACATATCACAGGTTCAGCTAGTTTTTTAAATAATACCATCATATGTAATAAACTTCTCTACAAGACCTTACAAACACCAACTCTGACATACGGAACGAAATGTTGGGTGCTAAGCAAAATACGTAAATTAAGGCGATAATCGATGCAGTGCTGGAAAACGTGCAATGGCGAACGCGGCACAACCATGAACTCTACGAGATGTATGAGGAGCCTAATGTTAATTAAACCATAAAAATATGACGTCTTCGATGGGTAGGACGGAGCACCCAAACGTTTACTTGATAGTAAACCGGGTTGCCGGAGAACCAAGCTCAGTTGGTCGAAGGGCGTAGATCAAGATAAGAACTGTTGGTGGGAGAAATTGGAGAGAAAAATCCGGAAATAGGTCACGTTGGAGAAATATGCTTGACCAGGCTAATGCACAACCCGCAGTTCTAAGTTTTAGATGATGATGATCATAATGTACCTCCTCATTCATCTCACGAAAATGCATTTTTAAACGATTGCCGCCTCATTTTTATTATAACGCCAAATAAATCAAGATTCACGAACGATAGGCATCAGCAGGCAGTACCTAACTATAGCTTGAAGAATTATTAAGGTCGAAGAGTCGTTTTTAGGGTTCCGTACTCAACAAGGTTTCGCCATGTCCGTCTGTCCGTCCGTCCGTCCGCAGCTTAGCTCAGAGACTCTTAGTACTAGAAAGCTATAATTTAGCATGAATATACATATTATTCACGCCGACAAAGTGGTAAAACAAAATTAGAAAAAAAAAATTTAGGGTAGGTACCTCCTCTACACGTAGTGGGATGTTTTTTTTCTCGTCTACGTAGTGAAAACCATTTTTCGATTCAGGGATCCTGAAACATTAAGCTTTAGTGATAACTTTTGATAGTCACGTGTGCCATTACCAGCTAAATGGTTGATTTTGGATATGTGAAAAAATTCACAGCAGTTGTACACCCCCGAGCATTTGAATAACCTCACATGTTTTTTTGTAGTTGAAATTGCACCAAGAGCATTTGATACCAAATTGATGTTAAATTGGTAAGTACACATAAGGTTAAAACAATTTAATGTATATAAGTCTACCAAAATAAACTTATACACAGAAAAATAAAATTAGTCACTGACTGGGGTCGGCCACATGAATAACCTCACATAATAAAAATACATTTCATAAGTTTGTTTAACATTTATTTCTTCATTTTAATACTTGGTAAAGCTGCCGTTATTTTTAATAACTTCAAAAATACGATTTGGAATCGAGTCGTACAAAGAACGTATGAAACTCATGTCCAGTTTCCGCCACTCGTCCATGATCGTTTTCTTTAAATCATTGGTACTTTCGAATTGTCGTCCGTTCTTGAATACCTGCCTCAACAGATTCCCCCAGACGTTTTCAATAATATTTAGATCACACGAGTAGGCTGGCCATTCCAGAACGTCGATATTTATATCCTCAAACCACTGTTTTACTATACCAGCAGCGTGGCTCGGCGCATTGTCTTGCTGAAATATCCATTCACGATCGCGTGCGAGTTTCTCAATGCCTTTTACAGCTTTTTCGAGCATTTGTATATATTTTGTAGCATTTAGGTTTCCTTTGACGACGATCAAGTCAATACTGGCTGTATTGACTTGATCGTCGTCAAAGGATAAATATAATAATTATATTTCCTATATAGACAAAACAATAAGACAAGTTATTTCCATGGCCTTTTCTACATATTTATTCATGTTAATGTAAATGCATATTGTTGACTTAATATCGACTGTTGTTGCGTAAGGCGTTATTTTGAGCACTAGCAGTGTCGTATTAATTGTGATTAATTGTTCCTAATTTATAGTATGTATAATATACTATGTATAGTAATAGAAATATCATGGTGGTTTCGCCGGGAAAGACACTCCGCAGCGCAACCACTTTAAATAAAAGTTTACGTCGAAACTAGAGATATAGACTTTTTTTTAATAGGACTAGAATTTTATAGACATTCCATAGAATTGTTCATGTAACTTATACTTGTTACATCAAACGTGGTTCCGCCAGGGAGCATGAAGTAATTTTTTAATCACGTCTAAACTTGTCTATGGAGTATCTTAATTTGACAGGACTAAACTAATATTTATCTTCTGTCCTTTTCTTAATGAAATAGAAAGAAAAGGATGCACTGAACTTAAATTTAGTTTAGTTTGTGAACAAGAGAATCGGCGCCAATATTGATTTTCCACTTCTGTCGCGGTGGTTCACTTATATACAGGGTGTAACGGAAAGGGGGTATCAACCCTGAAGGAGGTGAATGTGCTCATGAAACTCAACAACTTTCCCCAAAGAACATAGGTCGAAATATGAAAAAAAAATTTGGCCCTCCCTTACAAAACTGACTACCAGCTGATTGATTTACTATGGGAGGGCCAAATTTTTTTTTCATATTTCGACCTATGTTCTTTGGGGAAAGTTGTTGAGTTTCATGAGCACATTCACCTCCTTCAGGGTTGATACCCCCTTTCCGTTACACCCTGTATACTTGGGTTTGTGATACTGACATAATTGTTTATTAGTTTAGAAGTGCTTTGCATAGTAGGTACTTACCTATGTAAATAATATAAAAGAGGTTACGTCTCGAGTCTAGAATCGCTCATTTGCAACGGTATTCATACTTCAGATACAATTTAGATTAGATTTTATGGCTGATATTCCCATGTGAGACACATTATTAATAACGTACGGTGAATACAGAACTACACATTTCGTGAAAATGTATGATGACTCAGTTCAATTGGTGTGATGGGATGGTATTCCCTATCTCACATCTCTTAATTGAAGCATTTAGTAGCGAGAGTTAAGAATAAAAGTGTGACTCACATGGGGAATACTCGCGAGACGATACTTGAAACAATAACGAACTGATATCTATTAAAGATTTTAAGACTAGTGACCACGTTCACAGTATAGCGATAGTGAGTTGCAAATAAATTAACAAAACTTGGTTTCCTTCTTCGAGGATATTTCTCCGAAATAAAGAATAGACATTTTTTTTTCGTTTTCCTTGGCCTTTTTTTAAATTCACACTTCCCCACCCCACTCGTTTTGCTTCCATATAAGGCGAATATAGGTCATTGACAAGTATCCAGGTGCCGAGCGGATATCAGAAAGTCAATTACTTAGGTACTAACCGATCTCAATACGTCACCATTCCAAAATAAACCGTGGCATTGATATTTTAAGCATATCTCTTGAACATCAATATTTTTCACCCAGGATCGACGACATTCAAGACAACTCCATCCTCCGGCGCGGCATCCCAGTGGCGCACTCCATCTATGGCGTCGCCAGCACCATCAACGCGGCCAACTACACCATGATCGTGGCTCTCGAGAAGACGCAGGAGCTGGGGCATCCTATGGTAAGTAATTTATGTAATACCAGCCTATTATTATCTAACTACAGGGCAAGGTCTCTTCTCAATTTAGTTTCCAAACATGTAAACAAATATATGTTTTTGGAAACAACTTTCAACGCATAAAGTTCAGTTTGGGCTACAACATCAAACTTTTTAATGACTTTTTCATCAGTACTATTCACTGAAATATACTTAATTTACATTAGTATTAAGTTGATATTCATATGGCATCAATTGGAAACAAGGATTTGAATAGACTTTAGCAATGATTTTTGTTTCAGGCAACAACAGTGTACACAGAGCAGCTACTAGAGCTGCACAGAGGGCAGGGCATCGAGATCTACTGGAGGGATAACTTCCAATGTCCGTCCGAGGAGGAATACAAGGAGATGACCATCAAAAGTGAGATATTGTGTAAAGTTGATTAACACTTTATTTCTTGAATTCTGTAACAACGTTATTTACTGAGGAGTCTTAGCTCTTACTATTCACGATGTTGTGCCTCTTCATTAGAAAGTTAGTTTAAAGTGAAGCACGAAAAACTCAGTGGGTTTTTTTTTAATAACACTAATTTCAGCCCATTTTAGTATACGACAGAAATTAGAAACTAAGATTGAGTTTCAATTGATCTGCGCTGACTCTTAACCCATTTCAACCCGCTTGTATCCTTTCGTAATATCCGCTGTGTAATATGTACTGACACTAGCACATCAAGCTACTACAATCTGTCAGATTTCTTTAATAGATTTTCAACTTTAGGGCTACAAAATAAGGTTCAAAGTTGATTGGGAAAATCTGACGGTTTCGGGTAACTTGATGTGCTGGCGTCTGTACATTCCGGTCACACTTGGGCCAAAGCTAGGTTGAAGATTATTATAAATACTAAACTATTCTAGTACCAATTAATAATATACCTGTTGTTTTGTTGTTCATAATATACCCTTAATTATACAGAGACGGGTGGTCTATTCATGTTGGCGATCCGTCTAATGCAGTTGTTCAGTGACAACAAGTCCGACTTCAGCAAATTATCCGGAATACTCGGGTTGTACTTCCAGATCAGAGACGACTACTGCAACTTGAGGTTGACAGAGGTAACTAATCTTTATAATAACTAGTCGTTTTCTGGCTCAACCAAATGGTGATGATGCGAAGAGTCTGTTTAGGTTCATGGCCCAGATATGACCAATGTGTATTTAGAGTACGATGGGACTTACATACGCATTGCGATTATAAATAATAATAATAATAATATTCCACAACTTTCACACAAGGCCATCTAGTCCCAAACTAAGCAGAGCTTGTGCTATGAGTACTAGACAACTGATAAACATACATATATATTTCTAAATACATACATATTATAGATAAATTACACAAGAACAAATGGACCCATTTTTGCAAACAAGAACCAACCCACAGCCAACCTGCTGTGGGTTGGTTCTTGTTTGCAAAAATGGGTCCAAATGATCGTGCTCATCACACAAACATTTGTTCTAGGTGGGAATCGAACTCACGAGCTTGCGCATAGCAGTCAGGGTCACTGACCACTAGACCAACCGGTCTGTCAATAAATCTCCCTAAATAAAAAATAAAAAACCGGTCTGTAAAAGTCCCTAAATAAAGAAAAAAAAAATGGTCATTACCATTTTTATAAAGTTCTATGAATAGGCATTATAGAGGTATGAACAGGGTGTAAAGTTCACTCATCCTCCTTAGAAAAGGGTGGAGCCTCCGACCAGACGGGTGTCGTGTCTGGCGGGCAACTGCCCGATGATTCATTTTTTTTTTTTTTTTTTGAATGGCATATCGCAGTTCAACCTATGAGGTTGTCGACTGCTTAACCGGGCTTGCCTGTGGATGCCTCAATAAATTAAGGCATCCAGCCAGGGCTTAGAAGCCCGATGATTCATGTCGGGCCGTTGTATATATGGTAGTTGCGCGGTAAACTCTGCTTGCGAGATGCAGGATTTTTGCGTGACGTCAGTATGACGCGTTGTTCGCATGTGGTGTTGTAGACACGGCATGATCGCAATCTACAGCATAATCAGC
Source organism: Eremobia ochroleuca (assembly GCA_949629135.1). Classification (NCBI taxonomy): domain Eukaryota; kingdom Metazoa; phylum Arthropoda; class Insecta; order Lepidoptera; family Noctuidae; genus Eremobia; species Eremobia ochroleuca. Next base: position 4,334,255 of record OX451389.1, read on the forward strand.
CTATAATGTTTCCACTGCTGGGAAACAGACCTCTTCTCGATTTCTCGATGGGAGGGCAGTTCTATGTGGTTCCCGGAAAATAATAGGCAACAAATCTCTTCTGGTGGCTATCAAAGACTTCAACGAAAACACCATGTCATGGTTTGTGGTGGCATCTACATCGTCATACGCATCACACTGACGTCACGCAAAATCCTGCATTGCGCAAGCAAAGTTCACCACGCGACTAGCATATATGCCTACAACGTACCGATATCAATCGTCGTGCAGTAGCCCCCCCCCCTCCCCCCCCCTCCCCCCCCCCCCGACAACACCAGTCTGGTCGGAGGATCCTCCCTTTTCTATGAAGGATTAGTGAACTTTATACAGGGTGTCCCTGGAAGTTTGGATCAAATCGAATAGGGGCGTGGGCAAGGTCTTTTCCAAACTTTTTAACCCTGAGAATGTCGGTGAATTTTCTTACGGTTCAATAATTATTATCAATTTTTGTTTTTTAATCACTTCGCATAGTGCTCAAAGAAAAAAATCATAAAACTACCAGGGCTATCAATTATTTTTTTTCAGGATGTTGTAGAAAAGTGGACCTATCCTGTGGTAATACTTTTACGCAGCTAGAAAACGTGTTCAATAATAATAATAAAAAAAAACATTTACTGCAAAAGCTACATGCTGGCAAAAATTTTACTCAATTTTTGACCAAACATTTTATTCAATTGCACCGACTTTCTCAGGGTTAAAACGTTTGGAAATGACCTTGCCCACGCACCTATTCGATTTGATCCAGACTTCCAGGGACACACTGTATACTCATGAGTGCCCAATCGCTTACTCTTTGGATAACCTTTGACAACATAATGCGATCATGAAATAACTTGCAAATGTGGTTATTTATGTTGAAATTATAAATTAAATATTCAACAGACACTACCAACTCATGTATGATTGATTGATACATTATTGTTCTTAACTTTTAGTCTGTTTTTTTTATTTAAATTTGATTATGCTAAGTATACTCAAGGCTAGTTTTAACTAAACTATGTAAAATGCATATCTAATATCTCATTTAATGAATATCTTTTGTCCCCAGTACACAGAGAACAAGAGTTATTGCGAGGACCTGACGGAGGGCAAGTTCAGCTTCCCCATCATACACGCCATCAGGCAGGGAGACAACCAAGTGCTTCGTATCCTTTACAAATATAACTTTTTTTTTTCTAGGACTTCTTATTGTATGGGTTACCTATTATCCCTTCTGACCGAGCCAAATAATTTGTCTTGGTGAAAAATGGTTTTTTGAATGTCTTGCAATGACTTCCTGCGACGTGTAACACATCAGTCATCAGTTTAAGACATCAATCAGCAAGACAGTAATTAGCCTCTAACGTTTCCGCTGCCGGGACACAGGCCTCCCCTCTGTGAGAGGGAGTGGGCCGTAATCTACCACGCGTGCCCAGTGCGGGCTGGTAGCTGTCACATGTCTTCGAATTTTCGGTTCTAGGACATGGTTGTTTCCTCACGAAGTTTTCCTTCACCGTTTATGAGATGGTGATGAAATAAATTACACAAAGTAAAGCGCCTGCTTGGGTTCGAACCCACGACCTACAGCACGTAAGTCGGGGCCGTTGCCACTGGGCCACCCCTGCACTCACCCTTCTTTCATCATCTGCCTGCCTTTTCCCAACTATGTTGGGGTCGGCTTCCAGTCTAACCGGATGCAGCTGAGTACCAGTATTTTACATGGAGCGACTGCCTATCTGACCGCCACAACCCAGTTACTGGGTAATACGATACCCCTTGGTAAGACTGGTTGTCAGATTTTCGGGCTTCTGACTACCCGTAACGACTGTCAAAGATCTACGAATGACAGCCGGGACCAACGGCTTAACGTGCTTTCCGAGGCACGGAGGGGTCTCGGTATGTAAAGATGGTCACCCATCCACATACCAACCGCGGCAAGCGAAGCTTAACCTGATCGATCGACCTGTGCGGCTGTTATTATTTAGCCACGGGCCCCTCCTGCACTCACTCTTCTTTAATTACCAATAATTCATTATTGGATTAGGAAATGGACCAAGTGATCCCGGTTTACATGTAGAAATAGAAATAGACTAATTTTTTTTTTCCCAGGACCCTTCGAGGTTCTTTATATATTTTGCGTTGCGCAATAATTATGTCTGCAGAGAACTTAATAATTGGTTGACTGTATAAATAAAATGTGGTGCAAACTTGCTACCTTCTAAAACAGCAAAATTAGTAAAACATTTATGGCTATAAAAGACAATAGCCTCTCTTGACTAACAACAGAAATGAGTACATTTCCTTAGCATCGTCTTTAGACATACTTCGTCAAAGGACCCGAGACCTGGAGGTGAAGCGGTACTGCATCACGATACTGGAGCGAATCGGCAGCTTCGAATATACGAGAAACACGCTGCAGAGTCTCGACGAGGAGGCGCGGAGAGAGGTTGGATATTGATATTTTAATTTATTTATTAGTTTAGCTTGTAAGTCAACGGCCTATCTGATAGAAAGTCGTTAATGCTATGCAGCAGCGTGTGTTTTTGTCATCGTAATCTCATGTTTAATTTACCTCTTTAAACAGGAACACAATACTAGTGCTTGGTGGCACAGTTGCGTATAGTTCGAAAGTACTTCGTTGTAGATAAATCTGAGTGACGTCCTTTGAACACCTTGAAACTAAACTTGTATTAATAGCTAGAATCTCATCTTTTAGGGCCAATACAATTCTTCCATTTTCAGGCTTTACGGCGGGTGGGCAATCAAGATCGAAGTCGGTAAAACCTCTCGTTCCCACTGCCTACTTGCTCAAGCGGTAGCTAGTGAACCTTTCTAGAACCGACCTATGAATAATTACAAGATCTGTACTTCAGGCTTATGTCTTCTGCAAACGCAGTAGAAAGAAAGCTAGCATGTGTTTAAAATCTTAAATCTCTTTTCCAGGTGGCCAGACTCGGCGGCAACCCTCAATTAGAGGCTCTTCTGGATGACCTGCTGAGTTGGAGACGAGACATGTCGCTCGACAAACTTGAGAACAACCTATAAACAGCAGTACGTTCACTTGTATGCGTAACTAGTAGGGGTAGACCGAGAAATATTATTTAAGAAGGAAAAGAAATTATGATTGTTCGGGATAGCTGCAATGACTTTAGAAAAATATATGAAGGAAGAAAAAGCCATGGGTACTATACAATTCAGAAAATAAATGGTCAAATGATCGAGCCGCATAATAAAGTTCTCAGGTTAAGACTTTAAAACTTTGAGCTGACTGCATGAAGAAAGAATAAGTACCTTCATCTTAGTTACGCCTACAAGTAAAAAACAGTAGGTTCAATATTAGTACGAGACATTTTTTTTTTCTTACATTAAGTGTGTTTTACAACACACGTTTAAAAGTTATCTAAAAAAAGTATTAAAATATGTATTTCTCGTTTTGTAATTGTCACACAATTGGCACTCGTAGTTTAAAATTGGCAGGCCTGTTGGTCTAGTGGTCAGTGGCCCTGACTACCATACGCAAGGTCGTGGGTTCGATTCCCACCCAGGACAAATGTTTGTATCACACAAACTCGATCAGATCGAGCTCGATCATTTGTTCTTTGTCTGGGTGTAATTTATCTATAATATTTATGTATTTAGAAATATATATGTATGTTTATCAGTTGTCTAGTACTCATAGCACCAGCTCTGCTTGGTTTGGGACTAGATGGCGTTGTACAAAAGTTGCGGAATATTATTATTATTAAAAGACCTTAGTATGCGAATAACTGCAATGAAAAGTAAGAAAAATATCCACAATTATTTAAATTATTTTGTTAGGGCTGAGTTTTCCAACGCCAGATAATTTTATCAGAGGAATAATTTTGAATTTTTGACAGTTCTTCCATACATAATCTGTCAGAAGTCAATTTTATTCCACGAATAAAAAAATATTAGTCGATTGAAAAATCAGCCCTAAATCGTATTTTTTTTTTATCTAATTAGATTGTAGATAGAATTACCATCCATTTTTTTATAATTAACACTGGTTAATCTTCAAACAACGATGCTAAGGCGATATGTCTATGTGTACATATTATTATATTTTTTTATTCAGTCATTACGATGCGTTTTACATTCCGAATGTTTTAATTAGAAGGTGGAAGGAGAATAAGTAGAGTAGACAATTTGGTTAAAAGACATGTTTCAAAGTAATTTGTACCTTATTATCTTCAGAATAGGTCTTAAATTCTTATAACTTCACTTTGATTGAATAATTTATCAAATCATTATTTACCCTAGAAACGTCTACATTTCAATTTTATAATATGTTTTTAAATTGTTATAGGCGTCTGATTGGTTGCTAAAATTATTTTCTAAAGTTAAAATACACTTGAAGTGATATTATTTCCTAAAAGACAACAAGTTTTGGGAATAAAAATTATTTCCGGTTGGCCAATGGTCAAAGTCAATATTCAAGCTGTGTAAAGACTATTTACCATAGTACTCTGTGGCCATGCGATCACACTGCCATCTTTAGTCATATCTGATCGCGAATAGATTACTTTTGCTTTGTAATTTATGCGTTATTGCTTATTACTTAAATCGCTTTGTACTTATGCGCACGCAATAAATGCTTAAATATATGAGCTTTTTTAATTTTGTATTAAAATAAAACGATTGTTATGGATTATTCTGCTTTTATTTATTTCATCCTTTACTAGGAAAAATTTTGATTAATAAAAAAATAATAATAATCCGTAGCAATGTTTTATTTTTATTTTTTAATATTTTAGCCAGGTTTTTCTATTAGTTTTTAAATAATTGCGGTTGGAATCTCTAGAACCGTGAGTATTTTTTTATATTTCATTCTACGTTTAATCTTTCACGAGTATTCTTGTCAATTCAGTTGTTAATGAATCTTTATAATAAAGTGTTAAGAAATCTCTCAATTTTTAATACTAAATTCCTATAAATGAAATCGACCAAAATGTATGCAAATCATAGATTTAGACAATTAAAATGTTTATTAGCTTTTTCGATATTTAGCGATGTTACAGTAGTGAGTAAATGAAGAGAAGAATTACATAATGTTGACGTTTTTTATTACGTTATTGTCATCCAAGACAGTTCAGAAACAGTTTTTTATGCAAGAAACACAAAATTTCAAGTTTTGGGGTTATTTGGAAAAGTTACATCTTTTATATTTTTTATTATCTATAAATGGCCTAATATATATGTATTAGTAACTACAACCTGTAATACACTGTTTGTTGGCAGTTTCAGAGCGGCCAAAATATATAATATGTTATTAATTAAATCTGAACTACGTCAACTAAAATATCATCATCTGCCTAGCCTTTACCCAACTATGTTGGGCTCAGCTGCCAATCTAACCGGATGCAGCTGAATACCAGTATTTTACATGGAGTAACTGCCTATCTGACCTCCAGCACCCAATACTGGATGATACGATACCCCTTGGTATGACTGGTTGTCAGACTTACGTCAACTATAATTATATTCTCTTTAATGTTGCTATCTTTATCTTTGTATTCGCTAGTCAGCTGTCGCAAAATTTTATGAACAGCTAAACTAATATTTTAGTAGTAGCTTGTTGGTATTTAGCTTGTCTAGAACTTTAGAGGAGTTTGGTGTATTTTAATATTTCTATATTTAAATAATATTAAAGGCAGCCGGGTTGTGCATCTTAAAATATATTAGATTAATATTTGTAACAGATATATTCTGGTTATACGCTTTGTAAAATAGTTTTTTTTTTTCCAATTTTTTGCCAATCTAGTAAATACCAATGCTGCTTTGATACACATCAGCAGTTTTTTTTACGCTACGTACGCACTGACAGGTCTAGCCTAGTGACTTAACATCTTCACATACACGCTAGGGAAGTAGCGAAGGCGCCAAGCGCGTAGTGCGCTCGGTTGCGAAGATTCTAGAGAGCTCGTTTCACTTCTCCACTCGCTATGCTCTACTAGGCACTAGTTATCAATAGCAAGCCACCTGTCAGTGCGCACGTAGCCTTACACAATTTCCTCACATTTTATCATTGCGTAGTAGGTGTCAGCGTAGCCTAAAAAACGCAAGTCAAACATGCCTAAGCTACATAATAATTCCTGCAATGTCTTGGAACCTTGAAAAGTATTTTATTTTGTACAGACGCCAGCACCAGCACATGAAGCTACCCGAAACTTTCAAATTTTCCCAATCAACTTTGAACCTAATGCTTTGGCGATAAAGTTGAAAATCTATTAAAGAAATTCAACAGATTGTAGTAGCTTGATGTGCTGGCTTCTGCACATAATACTATTTGAATAATTGATGATGTACTTAGAATGTATAGTATTGGAAAATGTATTTTAATTCATAATATTTTACCTTGCTTTGTTTGGCTATTTTCTTTGTTGGAAATTTTGAGTTAGGTGCCATCACGTTTAGCTTTGTAGGTAATTAATAGCGTTTCAAGTTAGACAAATCATTTGCACATTACATTCCACAAATTTAGACACTTACCCTTTATAAACTAACCACAAGATTGAAAATTTGCTCTTGCCGACTTTATATTCCTGGTTGATAATTTTAGATATTCTATCTAGAACCTAGCATAGGCCTAAAGAGATGTACTTAGTAGGCACTTAAGGCTAGCCAATAATGACAATAATAGCTTCATACCAAGTTTTACAACTATATTGTATTCAAATACATACCTACTAATAATAATAATAACTTTGGCGATAGTAGTTTGAGGGAGACATAATTTTTTGAGGTAAAGAAACCAAAATTTGCTGGCTGTAGCAATGATATACAACATTATTTTTAGTATATTGAAAACTTTGTAATTTTTCATGATACAGTTTTGAAATTTTGTATATAGATTCTTACATAAAAATACTAGACACGTGTTTCGGGTTTCGCATATACTAAAACTAATGTTGTATATTTAATCAGCTGTGTCTGCCTCCCTGAACACTAGCTCGCCGTAGACTTATTAGAAATGTTTTGCAATTAATAGGTAATATTAACAAGACAATTTATAATAATAAGTAAGATGTTGTCGGTTATTTTTGCGTTTAAATTAACGTTTTGTTAGAAATTGTGTTGTTTTTATAAATATACTTTTTTTTTCGAGTGACTTGGTTTTTATTTATTTTCTCATTTCATCATCTGGCTTAAGATCGGTGTTTTACATAACCTACTGAACAAGTTGTCACATTGATGTACTTATTTCGTAATCTTGCTCGAAATAGCAGTCTTGATTGATTTTGTTATGTATTATCAACCCCATTATTCTTCACTAGTTAAATCGCTCCATGTCAAAAAATTACGAAAATTGAAATGCTCTCACCAAGATGGGTGGACCATGGAATGCCACTATAACAAATAAGCAGTTATTATTCGTTTATTTACTGGATAAATGAAAGAAAGAAATTATTAAGTAACTCTTTGTTACATTATGTAACATATAAAACACTTTTTTATTGCAGATTTAATAACTATTTATTAAACTCTTCCAAGCGGCCTTGCTAGGAACGAGGCTCCACACAAGGCCGATATAATAAATCAGTCATTTAACTTAAAACTAACGTTGTGACAGTCGAAGTATCTGCTTATACTTAAACTACATAAAAAGGTCTTTCGTTAAATGCTTACCATAATATATTCACTTATAAAATACTCAACGAACATTACTTGAACAGAATGTGTTCGTGGATATGTTTTAAAAATAATACCTAACTACTAATGAGTAATAAATCGATATAAAATGATTTGCCAATAACCTTTAATCAGCTGCTCCCTACATTTATGTTCGCATAACTAAGAAATTCATAACCGTTCATAATGTAGAGAACAGCTAATTTATTTTCGCGACCGATTTCGTTAATTTTTTGTATGTCGTCAGAAAAGGCGATAACAAGTATGTGGTATATTTTTTTGCAGATTTGTGGTTTCCATGCTGTATATTAATTCAGAGTAAAAAATAATAGGTTATTTACTTAAAAACGTGCGTTTTGCTGTGAGCGCGAATTACAATTTTAACTTCGGCGACCAAGGTAAACGGAGCGAGGGACCGCACTGACAAAATAGAGGCGAGCGACTCGCCGCCGCGTCTGTCCTTGAGTTCGATGGGTGTTAAATATTTATTTATTTATTTTAGTATGTACATGGAGGAGTTACAGCTAATAAAAACAAACAAAAAGGAAACCATAGTCACCCGAAAGCCAAATACAAATCCTCACGTATAGGTAGACTTATAATAATAATTTATGGTGTGCGCACAAAAACAAAAAACACATAGCCTAAATTAAAGTAAGAAGCAATATAAATACTTATACCTATTCCAATTATATGACTAGAATAATAGAGAAAATAATAAAATAACAAAAACAAATAATATAACCTACCGCTACTTGAAAAATTTGCGACTTACCTTCTGGCCGAATTCATTTGTCATTAAATGGCAATAACTACGACTTTTTAATAATGGCCTTCGACGGAGCATGGCCATCCATGGTCCATCCACCTCATTTGAATTTTCGTCGTCGATTTAAGGACTGTAAGAACATTACTTTTTTTCCATTTGATATTTCTTTACATTGTTATTTTTAAACGCTATGTCTTCCAAATTGTGACAATAATTATATGCTTACCTATTTATAATATTAGTTTATATGAAAAAATTCACGTATAGATTTTTTTTCATTCGCGTTACGATTACTTGCACTATTATATCAGACACTTCTCCAATCACGCGTATTTCCCCTTTCCTCGTTCGTTCGTTGCACGAAATCACCACGCTTTTGCAGTACAGTACGGTACCTACTTTATACCCACTGTTCAGTTTGCGTCAACTATAAATCCAGCAATGTTTGACAAAGGTTAAATTGACGCAAACTGAACACGTTTTGGTGAGCGTGGTGATTGTAACCGGTGTTGTCACGAAATGAACACGAAAAGGGAAATACGCACCAATCTCACAAAAAGTATTCACTAGGGAGAGAAGACTGTGAGATTGGTTGCCAACATTTAACTCATGAGAGCGTTCTTAAAATTCTAGGTGTTAAGTTGCTTACGTTTATTTCAAATAAAAAAAAAATGGATTTTAATTTATCCCGAAGTGTTATCTTGCTTATTAGTCTCAGATTTGGAAATGTAAATCATCCGAACCCTTTCTTTTTATGATGATGGCTAGTAGCCTCATACAAACTATTAATGATGCTCATTTATGTATGAAGAGTGTCTCTAGATGTGTGGTGTCCTCTCTAGTTCAGGTGGCAATCAAAATGAAAATTACCGCTCACTCCAGGCTTTTCCCACCAACGTTAAAAAGTAAAGATAAACTATAGCCGTAATGCAAGGGCCACACCAACGGGAGACGCCGTTGATTATCGCGATGATGGACGTTAACCGTAGATGTAGCCACAACTTATCTTGATAATTTTACAACGGCATTCACATTGCCGATTGACGCTAGGCGATAACTCGGATGGCGGTATGTTTTTGCAAATCAAAGAGATTTACCGCGAGAATTATTGCCAACGTTGAAGCGGCCACACTTACGTTTGTCATTGCGCACCGTGAGCGCGATTTTCTTTGTTCTTTTTTGCTTCCTTCGGTAATGATAAAATATATTCATATAATAAAAATTGACACTCATTAAATACAGTTCATCTTGAAATGCAAGGGGAACATTGGCGCCAATTTTATCACCAATTGACGTTGACCGTTCAAGTGTGGCCACTCAATTTATCGCGTTAATTATCGGAATAATTACCGCAGTGTTTACGGCGAAGATGGGCATTGCCTATTCCCGTTGGTGTGGCCCTTGCATAAGAGGAGGCACAGATTGTCGGCTGTGCCTGGGAGTCGACCCGTAGCTCGAGCCCAGTCTCCTGTACATCGCATACTCTGCACTCAACCCTCTCTTGGACGCTAAGCCCGACTGTGATGTGTTTGCTGTCGAGTACACTCAGGGGCACGTAACTTGGCAAGGTTTTGCCGTAGTGGGAATTAGTTTGCGCATGTACACTTAGTGCAACAAAAATATCACTTTGATTGCTTGTAATTATTCTACGGTTATTTCCATAATTTATTTTAAACACGTCTGTTTAGAAGAAAGTTAAAGAAAGGAGAGGAAAAGGGGAGGACTCTTGCCAAGTTATGTGCCGGCTACTGTAGTTGTATGATTTTTGTTATTGTATATGCCTTTAACTAATGTGATTGGCCTTGAACGTTTTATGTTAAATAAATAAAACGTTTATTCACGGGCTCTGTCACAAAATTCGAATTCTCTGAGCGGTAATTTTGTCATATATAAGATATACTTCTTAAATATAAATTTTAGTAATAACGGATCCTTTTAGCGAAACTATCATCGAAACATATCTAACGGATCAAAAATAAAGCTTTGTGTGAATGAACAGTTGTTTTATTTTTAGCCCACAGGCGCGACCTAGAGTGGCTTCGTGCCAATCGTCAGTCGCGGTTGAGCGAAAAATTCAATATCAACTAATTCAATGAGCATAAATATTTGTGTAATCCATTTCCTGAATGTTTATCGGCATAAATTTTTAAAATATTTATTATATTTGGATGTTGCAATGCGAGCGGGGTATACAATATTTTTTAATTATACTTTTTCAAATTCAGTTTTTAACTGATAACTGACAGAAACGGTCTTCATGCCAAGCGTTTGCACTTGGCAAAACTTTTTTGTATTAAGTATATAGTAATAATTAATCGATTTTGATTTTTTGAATGGGTAGTGTATCTTAGTTGTTTGAAGGCAACGTAAATATAGAATTCGCAGCTGCATGTGCAGTGCTTAATAGTGTTTCGTGAATAAAACACTGAATAATGTTTATGTACTTTATTAATATTTTTTACAGTTGTCACAAACTACAGAACTGCGACTCTACTAGTCAAGGTATTTCGTTGGATCAAAATGCTCCTGAACCGTAATATATCAACATAAATAAAACTAACATTACAATTAAATTATGATTTATATTAATTTAATTTTTTCATAAATCGTCACAATAAAAGAATATTACATTTTAAAAATCTAAAATCATATACAAATAATCTCTCTTATTGAAACTAACAGACGAAAAAAAATCGAAGCTGATTTTTAATGGAAAATATGATGTCTGTATCACAATGTTATGGACACTTAGTTCCCCAGTAGATTCACTAAATATACATAAAGTTACATTTTTAAGCATTTTTTTTTTGTTTCAAGAAAGCAAAAGGTTACGTTATCAAAGCTATTCTTTATATCAAAAGCCTCAGTACACCGCTAGTCGCTTAGCTACAATCGAATACCAAAATTACAAAATCCCATCGAAGGCGTATATCGAAAGTCTACGAGACACTGCGAACAAAACCTAGTGCTTTATTGAAATATTATAAGTTACCCTCCATTGACGCAGAACATAGCTTCTCTTTATCAGTTTGACTTGTATATTTATCATCCTTATAATCCAACAGTTGGCAAGTCATAATTAATCAGTCATTTTCAAATGTTATTTAACTTTGAGCTGTCATAAATTAATCCATTGATGTGTCTTATTAGTCAAGAAAATTAATAAATCGTCAAGTCACAAATATAACACACGAAGGAACTTTAAAATGCCAGTCGACTCCCTTCTACGGCATTTGTCGAGATAGCTTAGACTGTCAGCAGAAGAAATGGCTCCACCGATCTAGCTACCCCAAATAATATCATAAGTTGTATTATTTATTAAAATTTAACGACTACTTTAGTCAGTTTAAAATAAAAAAGTTTGTTAAACACTAAAAAAAGCGTCAATATAAGAGAAGCATGTTTCGCATTAATGGAATGTGCACGTCTATAAAATATATTACAATTTAATATCATAATAAAATTAATACGAATTCATTAGCACACTATAGTAAGAATTAATAGTAAAACGTCCATCGTTCACACTGATTACAAGAATTGTGATTTTATCAGAAATATTACTTGTAACTAGTGATGGGCCTGCCATCGTACTAGTGATGTAGTCGATTTTCATCATTCTTGTCCACGAATTAAAACTATAATAAAATATCAATTCTTGTTTACACACAACATTCGTCTTCAAATGTACCATTTTTTCTGTCCGTACGTGTTCGTTGTGATTGTGTATTTTGAATTATAATAAGTAAATTGTGTTTTAAAGCGTCTTTAGTTATATTTATACAAACAATTTCCTGAAAAAGTTAAGCTTTACATAGTTGTAATGACTTAGAAAGGGGTTCTTAAATAGCAAGTTAAATGTAAATATTGTCATAATTATGTCTAACATCGAAGCACCGCTTAGTTTAAACTACACACAAGAATAACACTAATTTGCTAGTTGCGAAATATTGGGCCAACAATATCTTACGACATAATAAAACAGGAGTAAATTACTAATAAAAAGTTCAAAATTTTACGACAATTTCCCAGCTAAGTTGAAAAAGTTACATAACATTTCCAACAAATATTAAAAGCCCTATGGATTTCATGGGTAAAAAATCTTTATTACTGAATGTACTCGTTTTGACAAACAACTTTCAGTTTATCACATTTGGATATAAAACAGACTCCATGCAAAATCGCCAAAGTAATCGGTCGCTTCATATGATGAGTTTTTTCTTATTTCCAAAATCCTCAAAACAGAATAATGTTTGTCCAACGAGTATTTTTCACTAATAAAGATTTTCTAGACACTAAGCTTGTAACAAAATTCACTGAATACATTTAGCTCTAAATTAATTTAATACATCATTCTGTCTCTGTGAACTTCAAACGATCTACAGATTCAGGCCGATATTTTATATTCGTTAAGCGCTAAATGGAGGAATTAATTAAGGACAGGGTGTTGTGGCGCAGTCTGGGAGAGGCCTATGTCCAGCAGTGGACTGCGATAGGCTGAGTTGATTGATTGATTGAAGCGCTAAATGCAGTCAGTGACTTGTGGTGCAAGAACCCATAGAGTAAGAATACTTCCATTTTTAAAACATACAGTTCAAAATACTCAATCACAAGGTCCGTATCGTGATGCACGTAGTGCATTGCCAGCGAGCGCGTGCATGATGAGGGGCGAGTGGGGGTGGGGTCGCTCACGGGATCCAGCCGACTACGTAGCTGCGGCTGCGCGTGAACTGGTTCAGCCGCCGGATGCGACCGCCTGCAAGGTGGAAATGTGGTGTTACTACAGTTTCTAACTGTCAAAGTCATCATTGTTTCAGTGCAAGAAGAGGAAAGCGCTAAGGACTTATAACTGCATGTCTTTTTTTGCACTGGAACAATGATGACTTACACTTCCCTATACTACGGCCTCTGGAGCCGTATTATGAGGTATCGGAGTTATCACTATTCTGTCGCAAAAAAGGGACAGCACTATACGAATACTTCTTATAGCTCTATCTTCTTTACGTTTAGGAAATGTGGTGGCTGTAGCGCCACATTTCTTGGTTCCTGGTGGAAGAATGATAGCTGTATGATAGAAATTCTGAATGGAGAAAAATGACTCTCGTGATGATGCTGTTTTTCTGAAGAGCGCATCTTATTATAAGAGCAACACAACAGTCAGCTTATCGTGTATTTTTTTTTTTTTCAGAACCTTCTATTTTCGACGTGGGCTTTTCTAAATAAACTGATTCGATACGTCTATGTGCCATTAAGAGACAATGCATCTTAAATAATAACTAAATTAAATATTGTTCCTGTCAACTTTTGTTTTGGTATTTTCAACCTACATATTTACTATCTCCTGCCGGTTGATTCTGTAAAAATCTCACCGTGAAATCATAAGCGAAGTGAGCACTTAAATAGTGTTAGTCCCTAGCGAATGACAGCTCACTACACGCTCACTTCACCCAAGCTTTCACGGTGAGATGGTTACAGAATCGCACGGCTGATACTCACCTTTACTATAAAAAAAACATAAGTTGAATGATTTATTCTAAATCCAAGTAAAGAAGTTATGCTTTGAAAACCATAATTAATGAGAGTAGCAAGTGCGAATAGCATAGAAACAAGTGGATTTATTAGTTTTTACAGAATTAATATGTCTACGATAAATTACACAAAATAATAAAACATTATATTTGATTACAAATTTGAAAGGAGGTAAAAGATGTAATCTTATAAGAAAAAATGAAATTAAGATAAATACATAGTCAATATACTTAAATAAAAGTTTTTCCAAATATTTATATTAAGAAAATATATGGATTTATTATTAGGGTATAGTATAGTTGCGAAGCATTTCTATGTAATTGTTAGTATAAAAATAAATATTTCTTAGTGTTTATTGTTTACAAAATGGAATGTTTTAACTGTAACATTAGATTTATTGTTCATGTCCTTGTTTTTTTTTTTAATAATATTAATTTAGGGAACGGGAATGGCATTCATAAATGGGTATAATACGCATGGATAGTGCAAGCATGCTATACAGGGGCAAATGTGCTTGCAAATGCACAAAATGCATCTTTTGCATAAAATGTTTCAAATAAGTTTAACTGAAATTTCAGCTTTCCACTGCTCAAACTTTTGCTGGCAAATAGCAATTTATGTTACGGGTAAAGTAATGTGGTAAAAAAGATTCGCAGATTGTATAAATTTAGGTACATTTTTGTGTTCCTATGTTTAACTGTTGATAAGGTTTGCAGGGCCAACATGGGGCCAGAGATCGTACAAGACGGGAGGTATGGAAGGAAAAAGAGGAGGCCTTTTCCCAGCAGTGGACCCAACAAAGGCAAAAAAATTATACTTTGATCGAAAACGGATTCCGTTACAAGTTTTGGCCAAAAGTTGACTATGGTTTACCCATATTATATTGATTTTTTTATAGGTATACCTAGCTTTTCCAATTGTTTTATATTACCCGTAACATTAAAAGCTGGGAAAGCAGTGGTATATTACAAAGCGTCATTAATTTCAGGAGAATTTTGAATAAAGATTTATATGAATTTGAAAATGCCAATGAAATGTCTAATGACATGTTAAGTGAGTCAATTTCAACAGATATTATAAACAAAACAAGCGAGACAGTTACATTTTAATTTAAAAAAAAAAAAGCGTTTCAAAGTCTTTCGTCATTACAATAATGAATAAATAAGAACAAGAGTCTGCGTTTTAACATTATTTAATTTTTAAAACGGAGACGGTTTTTTTATTTTAATGTAAGTATTTAGTTAAATTAAAATAAAAAATACATATATACAGATTACTTAGGGAATATTTAGGTACTCAACGCTGGTAAACTATCCAAGAACGTCTCATATCTACTGAAAATGACTTATATTGAATGTAATGACGTCATAACTTAGTATAAGAGTATAAAACTTACCACATGCGACAGTTCAAGGCTCTAAGCGCTGTTCTGGCTCCGTCGCTGCTGGCGTACTGAAATGCACACACACCGACACGTGTCACACATTTATACACATATATCTCATCACCGATGCTCGCTAAATTGAGACTTGAGTTAGAGGATATAAGGTATAATTTTATATGACTTTAGTTGTAGATAGGACCAGGACCTTTTTTAATTGATTACAAATTTAATCTAATGCTTACGGGGTTGGAATTCTAATTTTTAGTCTGGGGATAAATTAAATCGATGTTCTAAATGTGTTTTGTTTATTGGAAGTTAATAGCTAATGATAGATCTCAATAGAAGCAGTAAAACCCGTAATAACAAATCTAAATGCAAAACAATCTGTATCAGATCAAGAAGTCTTCAACTCAAACGATAGTAAAGTTTATTTTTAGCCCACTCGAGCGGCCATTTTCGTATAGCGAACATCGGTAACGTAGCAGGTTCATTTAGAAATAAATCATGACAAAGGATAAACATATATTAACAATCAATAATTTCAAACAGTTTCATAACACAAATACAAAGTTGGAAATTCAAATCCATGCTCATCATAGTCTTTGTCTCTATGAAGTTTAGTATCGAAACTTCATTTCGCAAACAATTGTTAGTAGTCACAACCATGCGTGTCAATGAGTTCAGGAAAAAAATATATCTTTTTTATTTATGTTTCCAGTTAATAGATGCTAAACAAACGTTTATGACTATCCTGCCGCAGCTGGGACCCCATAGCTTCGACGTAGGCTCACTAAGCGAAAAATCTTGATTAGCTAAGCCTTTGCGCTGTGAAAAACCGTTATTACCCGAAAAAAAATTACATTCGCGCCAAAACAGATGACAGTTTACCAATTTTTTGCGGCCATTTCTATATATTATCGGTCTGTTCTACGTTCCCCTCGCTGCTAGAAATTAAATTAAATTGTTAACTATTAAGGTTTATAGTAGAAAACACATCAAAATATATTAGTTTCGTTTTTTATTGAGATTTTTAAGGAAATAGATTTTAAGGAATTAATGTAGAGAGTATTTCAGAGTTATAAAGAGTAAACTAATTGTTATACTAGAAATATGGCATTTATGGCGTTTATTGTCGCCATTTATGTCATATCGACTAGAGTAATATTTTTAGTGCAGTTTTATAATAAAATGGATTGACAAAACTATCTTGTGACATGATAGAAGTCGAACACTAATTTGTGATCTCGTTTTGGTATTACTAGATTCGATGTGTAAGTGAATTTTACTGAATAGCTACTGAACATCTGAGTTTATTATTTAACCTTTTTACATTTTATTTTGAGGCCTTGAAAGCCCTTAAAATGTTTTTTCAGTCACAAGAGAATCCCTACAATAAAACTGCACGTTTGTGTATGTGTGTAAGTGTTCACTCAATCAGCCGGCATTATAAGTAAGCTGTAACAAAAGCGTAGAGTTGTTAATGCCGTGCCAACAATGTACCGTGGGCCTGACCTCCTCGCCTATTGGCTACGCGCCCCCTTTGCCAGTTGGTTAAAGAATCTGAACTGAAGTCGCAGCGTTAGGTCTTTCCGTACTGGAATGGAACAACATATCTCTCAACTACTGTATCACACATGTGTCTTATGTTTCGTCATGTGAATTAGAACAATTTTGTAGCCAATTCAATAACAAAAATTATAAAATATCTTAAGAACTTCCACATTAATGTTGCTCTTTCAAAAATTGCATGTAACATAACAAAAACATTTAGTAGAATTAATAACCTTCTGTTTGAAGTCGGCTAGAAATATATAATCTGTAACATTGCTCTTTAAAAATAAAGTGTATTAAATATGAATTATGAAAATGATTTATGAAAAAAATTGACCACTTATTCTTTTAAGTTATACATTACAAAAATCATTTCTAGTCAAAAATGAAACGTAAGCTTTCATGTTTATATTTTATTAAATTAGTCTGAAGTGCAACTTGTATTATCAAACTTAAGGATACTTACAAAATGACAGAAGAGAGGATAATCTGACAATTCATAGATATCGGTACACCGTCATAAAAATATAGTCGTTTGAAGACCTCTACGCCTGGCAAATCTATGTTCATCAAATATGGTATTATTCCCCCCTTCCGTACATAAGTGAATAACAGTTTAAAAAAAAACATTAATTTGTATGTTATATTGTTCGAATCCACATAAAACTGTGTATAAACATCTACAAAAAAATAAAAATAGGGGGCACGCGGTGTGGTGTGAGTTGCAATGAGTTCGTCACTACTCACGAGTGCGGGTTGGGGTTAACATCAAGTGGAGCCGCCTTGACGAACCGGTCCATTTGTTCGTCCGTCGGTAACGGTATTTTATCTGTACTTTCTTCTGCTTTTCCTTCCTCTGTTACCGGAGCTACCGGCTCGCCGGTTAGACGGTCTTCGGTAGGCACAGGCTGTACGTTTTCATTAGGCACCGGCTGTACGTTTTCAGTAGACACTGGTTGTACGTTTTCGGAAGGTATTGGTTGTACATTTTCGGTAGTTACCGGTTTCTCGGTATCTGTGGTTACGGGTTGTACTGTTTCGGTAGTTACCGGTTTTTCACGTTCAGTAACAGGCATTTCTAGTTGAGTCGCGACTGGTGCTTGAATACCATTTGTCAAAGGTCTGTCAGGTAGCAATGGTCCATCGCCTATCGTTATTGAGGTAGGTCTGTCGTCTGGTTGCGCCTTAGCTTTAACGGTCAGTGAAGTCTCGGTATCTACTGTTTCGGAGATTACCGGTTGTGGTTCTTCCTTGGTCGGTGTGACGGCTTCTGCGCTAGGCGGTGTCAGGTTGAAAAAGCTGCTGTCGATGCCGACAGCCGGTGGCCGGCCGCGTGGTCTGCGCATGCTCAGCGACACGCTAGTCTTCTTTAGCACTCGGCAATCTGAGTGCGATAATCGATTTTGTTTATCGATGTTGCTTGTGTCTAATGGGTAATCGATAATCCGTCGCGGTGAGTCAATGATTGGCAAGATTATTTTAACAATGTTCTGTTCATTGTCAACGTTTTAGCACAAATGTAAAACTTTATAATTTGTGTGTCAGTTAATAACAAATAAATTAATACAATTCATCCGTCTTTTTCAAATCATTCACACGTCCATATTTACATAAAATATTACAATCAGTTTTTTAATAAAAATTAAATAGTGACTTTAATTTCATCACTAGTACTATTCTATTACATACACATATTTCTATTATCAGAAAAGTAATATTAAATAGCGCTGAATTTTAGTATTAAAACATATCTTACATTACACATAAAAAGTGCTTTTCAATTGTTCTGTTTTTACAATGTAGCGGCTTTAAGGGCTTTAAAAAAACTTTGTAACATAGTTCTGAAATGTCTGCAGTTTCCAGCAGCTGTATCGCTGACTCGCATTAGACCCAAGCGTAGTAATTCTCTCTATGTACAGATGTATGTTTCTCCAGTGGTTTCAGTGTCTTGAGTGTTAATGTAAGCTAAGGATGGGCTGCTATTCAAAATGCGCCATACGTGCTTTGTAGGCGTGGGTGTGTATGTGTTACAATGTCGTGGAGTGTTGAGTACTTCGTGTTGGCACTGATATTAGTGAGAAGAGAATTCGGAATATTTGCCGTGTATAAATCTGTTTATAGAAATTCATTGGGTAAATTAGCGAAATGAGTGTGCACGATAGGAACACCTCTACTTCCCTTCGGGGAAAGAACAAGCGCGATATTGTAGAAAATTCTTTCATAATTCATATCAGAAAGTAACCAATTTAAAAATCTTTGACTTATCAACAATATATATTTATAGCACCACAGGCCAACAGATGTACGTCAACCACCACGACGATACATTTGAGGATATAATTGAAATGTGAATGTTTACGACATATTGCGCAGGCGCCGGGCGGAAGTGCGCGCCGCGCCATCTGTGCATAACGCGAACGTTAGATACTGTGCCGTAATAGAGGCTGGTTCAGACACAACAGTTGTTCGTAAGAGCTATTTTATGTCAAATTGGCATCAATAAAAGGCACAATACAATCAAACACGACCATTTTGAGGATGTCCCACTGTATTTTGTATGTTTTCGAGATCGTTAAAATTTTCTTCTAAATAAAAATGTTATAAATAATGTTTCGAGGTATTAAAAAACAATTGTTTTTAATTTTTCATAGTCAGATATTTAAGATTTTGGCTTTCTGCAAAGAGACGACTGGCGTATTCAGTTGAACTTTTTGAATGTTTTTCATAAATGACAACATTGTTATATTACATCAATCGTAATATTTAATAATAAACATATCATAAAAACAATAGCCAATAACTATTACGTAACTGCATGTGTCTGAACTCGCCTAGAAAGTATGTTTTACAGGTGAATCAGATGAGATTACAGTGACGTTCTCCATGAATCGTATCGTACACTTGAGATAGTTGCACGCTACAGTGAGCTTTAATGTTCAGAGTTAAGAGTGAAAGTTTTATGCAAGATAACATTATGCGCTAATACATTTTTATAGACCATAAAATAGATGTAATATGATGTTGTTCGAACATGGCAGTAATATTTATTTCGATTTCAAGTGTATGCAACGTCATCATCTCACAATAGAACGTAAGAACCTGTAATAAAACTATTAAATATTCATCTTAAAATAACTTCTCTATTGAGATGCTTGTGGGAGCTTATATGCAATATAAGCTTTACATTCATAGCTATTATATTGCTATGTTTATTGACATTTTCTTCTGCTTTTTTTTAGAATTAATATTGCACTGTAAATTGATAGCTAGATGGTGTAAAGAAGATTGGCTGATATTTTTTGTGCCATTCAAATATGTTTATCAAACTTTTCGGGATTTCGTCTGTCCATGTCAACAAATATTCTTAGAGGAATAGCGGAAATATTCGTCAGATTTCTCTTCAGTGGAAAGCCCTGTAAGCTGACCATTAATTCAAAGCTAAATAATAACAGCTGCCCAAATCGTCTTTGCACCATTTCCCTATTGAGCACGGATTACGTACTAAATAGATACTAGATTTTACCGTCGCTTAGCAAACACATATTATGCAATACTCATTTCACAAAAACTGGCTTCTGACCGTAATGCCTAAACACCCGCCAGTGTAAGCAAGCCATCAAACCTTCGTTCAGTCACACTCTTCCTGGTCCTTAAATAATATTTTGTCGAGCATAATCCTACTTTAATTTAGGCTACCTTTATGCTTTCATAAAAGTAGATTTCATGAGCGATCGATATTTTCCAACGAAAGTTTTATACATCAACGCTGGCAGCGTCTGCCGTTTCCAAGCATCATTTCAAGTTCATTTTTTGAACTGAATATGAAGTTTACCGAGCATTGCATATGTAGATACCTTCCAACGAATAAACCCAGTACCTGCCTAGTACATAATCCGTCGTGCGCATACAACACTCACTTCTGTCGATGTTCCTCTGCAGATGGCTGGCGATCCTGTGCCGCGCGTCGCTGTACTCGAGGTGCAGGCCCAGTCGCAGCAGCGTGGGGTTCTGTTCCACCAGCGACGTTATCTCCATCTCGATCTTGTTGCCTAGTACTTGCGACCGCTGTGAACAAGTGTACGAAATTAGGATTGAGCAATAAACACGCTATTATTGAATAAGGTGTATTAGGTAGATTTCATCAGCTCCATTCCAAAAAAACATAACAATCGTAGCACTTTCGTGACGTAACTATAGCCTGCCCATAACACGAGACTTGGCAAAACATTGCGCATATTAATTGTGCTCCGCACAGACGCAGAATGTTGCGACTTTAACATCGAGGTTATGTCTGTACAGTCAAAACTACCATCAATCTATGACCGAGTTTTGACTACACAGACATAACCTCGATGTTAAAGTTAGAGAGTGTTTCTTTGCCTGTATGTGACACTGCTATAGGCCCTGTATACAATAGCCTCTTAAGGGGTCATTGTACTTATCATTATGAACAACTTTTACTATGGGACCAAACCTGAAATCGTGAAAAAAAAATCAGTTGTTATCTACATTTAAGTTATACATAACTCGTCAAAATGTAGGGAATAGGTGTTTGTTTTTTCGCGATTCCAGGTTTGTTTGTTTAAGTTGTTCATAATGATAAGTACAATGACCCCTTAAGAGGCTGTGCTTTAATTCAGGGACACGTTGTATATGTGCAGAAGCAAGTCTTGCACAGAATTGTTTTTTGCAGATATCTTACCATGGCAAGGAGAAAAAATGGTCGTAAAGTGTGGTTTACCTGATTGGAAGCCCGGAACTCCTCAACGACATTAGTATCCAGCAGGGCCTTGACGAGCTGCAGTACACCGGCGGGGCTGATGAAGTTGGTCTCGACGTTGACGACGCGCAGCGCGGAGTTGGCGCGCAGAGCGTCGGCCAGGCGCGCGGCCGTGCGGTCGCTGAGGCCCACGTTCACGAGCGACAGCACCTCCAGGTGAGTGTTGCCCTTTAATGCCTCGAATAGCTTTTCAAATTTCTCGTCGCTTATGTTCTGGGGAGAAAAAAATTGGGTTAATTTTTATTGTACACTTCCAGTCTACTACTTAGTCTACTAACTAATTTACTGTTATCATAATCTCTGCTTGAAACACCCAATGCTACGTTAGACTAACTCCGGTTTCTGCCTCACTCCAATTTTTAATTCCCTTACCTTAATATTATTCCAATTGAGATCAGTGAGCTCCTGGTCGTTCTGTTGCACGCGCGTGATGGTGTCGTCGGGGTCTGTGTCGTTGGGGGGGTCCATGGGGTACACCTGCAAGCACAATAACATCTTCATTGTAGAAACGTTCAATACAGCGTAGTGTACCAGTATCACATAATCGTGTTGGACATTTGTATGGGCTGTTTAATGTATAGCAAGAAAAATAGACAGGTTTGTAACTAAACTCTGATTTACTGCGTTCTTGCTCATAACGGGTTGCTGGCCATTCGAAAGCAGTTCGCTCGAAAACTAACGGTAACTGTGCCCGTAAAATTAGGCAGTCATTTTATTAGATAATTATGCTATGAGCTTCAAAACTTGGAATTATTATGTTGTTCTTTCATGGCGGTCAAAGCTAACCCACATCTATATTTTTTTTTTTTAGTGCACCATAGAACTATATTTCTTATTTCCATACAGTATTGTTAACAAATTAATTAAAACAGGTAGGTTGGCAGTTATTGACTTTGCTAGTTTTTAGAATGCACGCTTTTAATGTACTTATAGTGTGGCCGATGAATGCGTTCTTGACACCTGTCAGTTTCATAAAAACAAATACGTGTTTTGCGAATTTGATCTTTATTAGCTGCTAGAATTGCAGCACTGACAGGTGTAAGGAACACATTCTCTCCGGCCGGCTTGTGGTAAAAAGTGCACCTTAGATTTGGTCGCTTTAGTGATGCCGTCCCAGCCGAGTCCGACGGGCTGCCCCTTGTTCAGCAGCGAGGCGTGGTACTGATCCTGATTCATCATCGAGTGGAAGCCGAGGATAGCTGGAAACAAGTGCAAATGGTTTTTTAATAAATAAATAAACATATGTAACACGTTCGTAGTGGTCATTTAGAAGACAAAAAGAGGATCTGAACTTATTGCACTAAGAATGGAATGTTGTCTTAAAAAAGTGACTATTTTCACTACAAAATAGTCACTTTTTTAGGGTTCCATACCCAAGGGGTGGCAACGGAACCCTATTACTAAACCTAAGCTGTCCATCTGTCTGTCAGCGGGCTGTATACCACGGACCGTAATAGTAAACAGTACAAATTTTCAGTGTGTATTTCTATTGCCGCTATAAAAACAAATAATAAAATTAAAATAAAGTTAAAAAAAAAAAGTGACCCTTTAATTTTTTTTAATTTTATTTTAAAACGTGTTTTTCGGCGTTTTTTGCCTTTTGGTACCTTTCGTGCAAAAGTATGACTCGCACTTGGCCGGTTTTATTAGTTAACCAGCGTTTCCATACTTAGTCAATAATTTTGGAATGTTATAATATATTACCAGTACTCAGATCATAACATACACAAATTGTTGAACAACTCCATGCAACAATCAAATTATCAGACAATTGAGTAATATGTAATGATTAGAAAACATTTTAAAATGGCCGTTCATTGATCATAAAGTGGAGCAGTGACATTTATTGCTTATAACATTGTCAAAATATAGGTGAGGATGGCGCCAACAATGCTCGTGAAATCTAGTACGCGTACGTGGCGTGCCAAATGTTCTTACATGATTTATCATTTATTTTGATATATATGAATTCTACGTCGTAGTTATGAGCGACAGGCGTTGAACAGGCCTATTGTGGCAAGAATGAAGGACAAACGAACGTAAAAAAACATTAATCCTAATTATAGATCCCTGATCACTCTTTGAAAACTGAAGCATAGACCAGTGTTGAGGAACGAATAAGCTACATAAACCTCAAGGTTCAACATCAAGTTATACCAAAATGTATTATACCCCCTCATCTGGTTCGAATAGAAGTTGATTCTAGAATAACATGAAAAATACTGCATTCGAGAGAATGAAATCTGAAGAAGTCGCCTCATTTCCTAAAACCATTAAAACGTGAGTAAATATGTGAATTTTCAGAGATAATTGTTTTGACAACACTACAATATTTTTTGCCAGAACAGATCATTCTAGTTTTAATATGAAGACCACTGAAATCTACAAATAAACTGATGCTTCTCACTTAATAAAATAGAGCATACGATTAAATGAAATGCATAATTCTTCCACAAAATTCGAGAAGCAAATAAATTAAGTAATTTTTAATATTAAAAGCTGTAAATGTTTTATAGATGTATCTTACGAAATAAAAACTCTTTCGTTCGCATCTACCGAGTTGTAATGAACTCGGGACAATGCTGGCCTCTCGCCAGAGCATCAAGATGGTACATACATGTCATTACAAAAGAAAATTTCCTGATTTCAGCTATCATAAATAATAACTGTCGTAGAACTGTCGTAGATCTGTCGTAGATCTGTCGTAAGAGTGGCTCGTTCGACGGTGACCGTGTCAGCTGCGGCATTCAGACGGCACGGAGATTATTACAATATGTGGTACTGGGTTAGCGAGCAAATATTTCGTTGTCGTGACTCCTGCCAGAATGTTGTGGCGTAAGCTTTGCATGCATTTTCTGTCAATATTTGAATTTATGAATATTTACTTGTGTTTAGTATCCAAAACAATACTAGAATATATTTTAGTGGAGTATTTTTGGATGTATATAAGTAAACAATTTTCTTATGTAAGCAACAATCCAGTATAATTTTATAGCTGATTGGGATAAATGAGGAAAGCGAGGGAATTTGTGGTAGGTAACACAAATTAGTGGATTAAGTTCATTGCTTGCAGTGGAGTGGAACAAGCTGGGTTGTTTGGTTGACCTAAGTTGTGGGTTAGTAACCTAATACATGTTTGGCTTCCTTATCTTGGTGAAACATAATGTTGAGATATGTTTGTTATACAGTATGATTTTTTAATCGTCTCTAAATTTTTACAGGGTGTTCTACCCATGAATATCAACTCCTGTCATACAGGTTGTCCTAGTTCAGGGGTTGAGACCGCACTGATGTAATGTATATTGAAGTTGTAGAAATAAATTTATTTATTATTGAATATGAACTACATACTTTCACTATGGAACCAACTCTGAGATCACGAAAAAAAATCAGCTGTTTCATACATTTTGGTCAAGTAGGTATTGAACTTTTGTATTAAACAGCTGATTTTGCGTGATTTCAGAGTTGGTCCCTTAGTGAAAGTTGTTAATATTCATGAGTATTCCCTTTAAAAATTTGGAGCCTGTAAAAAAACATCTATAATATAATATTATCTATAATAATAGTATAAGGACGTTTATAAAAACGTTACTTAATGTTAAGTAATGATTTGGGCCTGTCGAACCATACATTTTTGAATGTCTCTTAACTTTAAACAATGTTTATAAATAAAGGGGTACATCTTTATAACAGTTTTGATGGTTTTTTAAACAAGAGATGCTATTGGCCATCCCCTATTTCGGGACGAGCCTATGTAAGCCCCAGTATATCGGGACAACAGATGGCCATGTTCTAAGAATCAGGGAAAATTCATATTTAAATGCAACAATAGTATTGCATTTATTTATATTTATAAAAGCGCTTTTACTATTTACATTTTACTTATCATATTCTGCTGCCACTACCATGTGGGAGCAGAACCAATATTTGTCCAATTATGAAAAAAAACCGGTCAAGTGCGGGTCGGACTTGCGCACCGAGGGTTCCATACAAATTTGTAGGTACGTAACTACAAATTTGTGGGTATGTATCTACAAATTTACCGTTTTCGGATTTTTTCCTATACTTGTGCTACATGACATTGCTTCTTGCCAAATTGCATGATTCTAGGACAACGGGTAGTACCGTATAAGTTTTGATTCCCGTCCGAGTGTCAAAATATGCGTCATAAACGGAACATAAACGCCCCAATATTTTGATTGCGTTGACTTAGAAATTTAATTTTTTCACTGGTTCAAGGGATTGCAGCCCTGAGTATTTGATATTAATTTCAACCTGACACGCGTTCCTGAGAAAAAGGATCTTAACAGACGGACAGACAGACGGACAACTAAGTGATCTTATAAGGATTTCGTTTTTTCTTTAATGGTACAGAACCCTAAAAACGTCACGACACAGTCTCTTACACATTATACTGCGACAGACTAGTAAGGCTTTAGGAAGGAAGTTTAACATACCAGCCAGGTCAATGATCTCCTCCTGCGACGCGTCAGTGAGCGCTTGCTCGTACTCGTCGCCGAGGTCGATGGAGATCTGCTCGTCCGCGTCGCGTTGTTTCTCAGGCACTGGTGGCGGGATCCACTGGAAACATTGGACAACAAAAATTGTACAAAAATTATTATGAGTATCTTGATTTGAAAGAGGAATTACTCGCCCGTTCTTTTCCATAGAGACCTACGATTTAGAATTAGTCAGAAAGATGAAGCCGGTTGGCTTCATCTTTCCGACTAATTGACAGAATTCTTGACTTATGGTTTCGTTGAAATACATACTTTGAGTTTGAGAGTTGAGTTTGAAAAGAAATAAGTATCCAGCCAGCTAGAGTCATGGCAGATATTTATTTATTTAATACTTTAAGCACATAAATATACAGAGGCGGGCTTAATGCCATATGCATTTTCTACCAGTCAACCTTTGGGTGATGCAGAGACAAACAGTGGTGCAATCATGAAAATTGAAGAATACCTTTTATCGTCGGCGAATTAGTGACTGCACTAATGCTGCCTCGCATTTTGGCGCCTCCTTACGTTCGATCACGAAAAAATAGTTGACCATTGAACCGTGTTTTGCAGATTTCTGACATCCAATTATCCAAAAAGAGTGTGGACTCTAGGGTTCAGTCCCTATATCGCTCAGAGCAAGTTAAATAGAAGCAAACGATTTTTTAAGTTATGTTTGTGTATGTCTCTCTGGCTCTTACGGGCTTTGGGTCATTCTAGATCTGACACTTATAAACCTATAGAATAATTAATTCTGTATCTATGTGCTGCAATATATGTAATGCAGCAAACGCGCCATAGCTCCGAGATAACTTATTAATTTACTGATTACATACACTTAATAATATGTAAACAATCCTTGAACCATGGAACCTCAACCAACGTGCCGTTTGTCGGTCTCGTCTATGATAACGAGGTCTAGTGATTCATAGGGAATCAATTAATAAAATTATAACTTGTGACAGTTTGTGTTCTCGTTATTTTAAACACCATTTTAGGGTTAACCACAATCAGTCAGGGGTGCAGCGAATGTGCAGACGCCAGCAAATCATGCTACTACAATCTGTCAAATTTCTTTAATAGATTTTCAACTTTATCGCTAAAGCATAAGGTTCAAAGTTGATTGGGAAAATTTGACAGTTTCGGGTAGCTTGATGTGCTGGCATCTGTACATGTATCTCCTGGACTTATGGTAGTAGAGGGAGCAGTGGGATTTTTGTCGGTAGGAGTCCGACATAACCCTCCGTTCTCCCCAGACGGAGGGTATCCATGAGGATATTCCCCCACGGAAAAATGGGAAAAAAGTGGTGTGTTTCCTCCTAAAGCATGGCGCCTTAATACTTTTACTGGGAAAACTATAACATTTTAGGTTTTTCTCCAAAAAGGGTATGTGGTGCTATGTCAACTTTAAAAGGAAATAGCTAACTTTACATGAAAAACTTTTGAAAAAATTGAGGTTTCCTGAAATGTCATAATCTTAACTTAAAAGAGATGCTTGTTTTTCTTTTACATTGGAACAACAAATTCAAAATGTGTTACAAGATTTCAGTTTTTGTAATACAATATAAGGCTATAATGTGCCCACGGGGTTCCCAATGGGAAGGGAGGGGGGCGTATTTCACCAGATGGAGCCAATAAAGGTTGGTGGTACGTCAAATGTACTTGAATCTTAGGTTCTAAGACATGCGGTTCTAAGTTTTGTCACGACGTTTTTACAACAGTGGTGATAAAACAGTTGCATAAGGTAAAGTGCACGGCTGTCTGGGTTCGAAAGCACGACCGTTACCCATGACTTGTATGTCAGGGCCATATTTTTAGGATTATAATTTCGCCATGTCTGTCTGCCCAGATGTGACAGTAATTTTACTCTGTAACTATTAGCACTTTATCAATGAAACTGGGAAAGAAGATTTATTGTATGCACCACTAAACAAAGGTGAAGAAATATCACGGAAAAATTTTAGGGGTTGCACTCCCACTCTCGCACTCACTCTCGCACTCACTCCATACATGTAATCGAGGGGTGAAAATACAGGGTCCCATTAAAATAGATGGAGAAATTTTAACACAGCGCTCAGTACGTCTAACCAAAGATATCCAAGCAAAGAAAACTGATTAAAGTGATTTTATTTTGACCTAAAATAATAAATTGCACATTCGTGTATTTTCGTTAGATGATTATTTTTCTTGTAAGTATCTAATGCGATTTTTTTACCACTTTCCTTATTTTGGTGGTCTGAATGAATAATTTTTTTTTTCCATCTATTTTAAAGGGACATTATATTATTCAATGCATGTGAGTCGTGGGGAAAAAGATTATGTCGTTTCAAGCGACTGTTATTTAAGTCAATAGCTTTTGAGATGAGATGCGATATTATCGGTTGCAACTGCAGATATTACTTTGTTTTTCATAGCTATTTCTCGAATAAATACTAAAACTTATTTTTTCGGCCGATAAATTCCATACTGTGCATGCGTAAATATTGTAACCGGCCGAATGACGTCTGACATAAACTTAGCCGGATTTTTGTAACTTCTGCTACATACCTTCTTTCCACGAACAACACCAGCAACAAAGGGCTTGATTTCTGGCCGGTCTGGTGTCTCCAGGGCTTGTTTGTTGATGTGTTCTATCAGCTTCTTGCGGTTCAAGGGCCCCGTGGGTCCCTTATCGCAATCATAGTTGTTACGTTGGTCTGGTGGCAGGAAGTTGTCCTGGAATGTGTACAGAGGTTTTATTAGTATTGATCGATTCATTGGAGTGTGCTTGCAAAATAGTCTGCTGCTGAAAACGGCAGCAGACTATTTTGCAAGCAAACAAACAGACATTCCTGGCTCATTATTGTAATGTTTGTTATACCTTTTATGGTATTCAAAAAAGCAATGTTAACATTGTTTGGAAATTGGACATTAATTGTGCGCCTTCCTGGGGTCCAACCGGCGACCTGCGACCTGTGAGTTAGGGTAATTACTATAAATTGATTTTAATATGCAGAAATTATACAAAACATAAAATATATGGAGATTTTAGGAGCTTTAATTCCTTGAAATTATTCTTAACATTTATATGCAATTTATCATAACAACCGATCATAGGAAAATGTTTAAAGTCAATGACAAATAGCGAATGTAATCTCAAATCCAAAAGGTCTCATTATTTCTAAATAACAAGATAAGCTTTATTATTTTCGAATATAGAACAAAAATAATCAAAAGATAATAGACTGCACCCATTTTTTATAAATCAGATTTATGTACAAAATTATTCATATTCCTTTATTCAATACTCTTGCTTCTGCCTGCCGCTTTACTTGCATGGATGTCAGAAATTATACCATGAGAATGTACTGCCAGGACAAAAAATAGACTATGTCCGTCCCCAGGATGCCATCTATCTCTTTGCCAATTTTTTTCGAAATCCGCTCAGTGGTTTAGGCGTGAAAAGATAATATACTTACTTTCGAGTTTATAACATTAGTATGGACGACAGGTAAATAATGATACTATAAGCTATATAATTATATTTGTTTATCAATCCACTGATAGCTACCTGCCCTGTAGTTGTACTGATAACTTCTATATCATAATCTGTTTTCAATAATGTCTCCTGATATTAATGTAAACCAATAATAATAGACTGTTGGTTTCCTACCTTGTACTTAATATTGTTAGTATTAATTGATTAGTTGTGTACACAAGTGTGGTACACTCATTTTGAAAATTTTTATTAACATTTGATTAATTAACCGGCGTCATGGAGGTTGGGTCAAAATTACCCGGCTGGTTTAATATTTCTAATATTTTTGACAGTACGCGCGCGACTTTGCCGTTCTGTGCAGTAGCTGGAGCCAATATTGTACCTTTTTTTTATTGAGTTATTTTAAAAGTTGATTAACCTCAATTAAATGTTTCTGAATTATTATTATTCTGTTTTATTATAAAAACCAGAATACCTTTATACTGAAAAAATGACACAGTTTACGAATTTACTTAATAAAATTATAGAAATACCAAGTATTAAATATATGGGTAATATTGACCCACCTCAACATCCATGTGACTATTTCCTACCACAATGACGCCAGGTTAAATAGTGCCGTGATGTTTGGAAGTTTGATGTGATATAAATTCTATGGATAAGGATTGCCTTCAAATAGTAGAACTGCCTCTAACACAAAATATAGGGTGACTGGTAATTATTGACCGATACTTAAACACATGATTCTACTCATCATTACAAACAACTTTTACTATCAGACCAAATTCGAAATCGTGAAAAAAAAAATCAGCTGTTCCCTACATTTACATTCGTACGAGTCGTCAAAACGTAGGGAACAGTTGATTTTTTTTTTCGTCATTTCACTTTTTGTCCCATTATAAAACTTGTTTGTCGTCATGAGTAGAATCATGTGTTTAAGTATCGGTCACTAATTACCAGTCACCCTATAAAATATTTTTCATGTTATGTTCAATGTTACATGGGGTCAGTAAAATATGTTTTTCTCTTTCATTGTGTGAGGGGTCACACAATTCATCTATTTTTGCTTTGATCCCCCTTCCTCCACTATCCATCAACAATTGCATCAGAATATTGACAATATTGTTAAATGTAGCAAAGTTTATTATCCCTTAGGATAGGTGGGCAGGAACATACAAATTAGTCACAACCCATATAATATAACCACATTTCTGTAACATTCCATATAACAGTTGTCTATTCTGAAGGATGTAGTGCTGGTACCTGCAACTCAGAAAGTGGGTATTTATTGTTAGAATATGTCAGTCATAACATATTCAAACAATAAGCACCCTCTTTCTGAGCAGCAGGTAAATAAACTAGCATACAAATTAGTTGCAAATAGAACAAAAAAGCTAATACTTACAATAAAATGCTGAATGTTATAATTTGCATATGCAAAGAAGCATGCAGTACACTTAAATGCAGGGGACCAAGACAAATTGATGGCTATGTAAAATAATTTAGAGCTGGTAATTTGAATTTATGTTTTACAATGCATTAACTACCTACAGAACCATATATTATTATTCAGTAGGTTAATTTGAAGCACCTAAACTGTTTTATCTTTACTACCCCCAGTAAAATGGGGTGAATAGGAATGCAGGGGTGAATCGGGACAAAACTTTAAAATGGATTTTAACATTTAAACAATATTGTTTTTTGCCAAAACGTCTCTAATATGTTTACTATATTATATTATTAACGATTAAGTCTCCTTATTGGCAACAAACTATATTATATCAATGTTAAAATCCATTTAAAAGTTTCATCCCGATTCACCCCTCGGTTCTTATTCACCCTATTTGACAGTACATTATTTTCTATATTAACTTGTGTTTGAAAAATCACTGTTTTTTTTTTATTAAATTAATTCATTTACATAAATATTTAAAAGATAAGGTGTTATACTCAAAAAAAAAAAAATCTTATACAAACAGTTAAGTTTTAGAAGGTGTTTTCACAAACATGTCAGAGAACCCTTCTTGGTGTGTCATCAAAAAATAGGAATTCAAGAGAGCAAGTAAAAAAATTAATTTGATTATTTAATGAAGGTTTATATGAAAACAAAGCTACAATATCACTGTCTAAATAAAAAATATAAACAGGAACTAATCTCTCAGGACACAGTTCTCCACATAGTTGGAAACCAGCCAAACTTTAGGATATCCATTCATAAATTCTGAT
Source organism: Eremobia ochroleuca (assembly GCA_949629135.1). Taxonomy (NCBI): domain Eukaryota; kingdom Metazoa; phylum Arthropoda; class Insecta; order Lepidoptera; family Noctuidae; genus Eremobia; species Eremobia ochroleuca. The sequence continues at coordinate 4,366,136 of OX451389.1, forward strand.
AAAGGAAAATATTCCACTTTATCCAGTCAAAAACAAACACATATTCTTTCAAGGCAAACACTTGTGATAAAACCTCCAAGGTGAGTTGTGAGAAGTCTATGGTTTAACAATGAGGCTTGTAATTTGTGTGAATGTTAGTGGCATTAACCAACATAATACTGTGTGGCCTTCAATATCAATTGACTTGGCTGATGATGTGAGCAGATTGAGAATGTGGGTAGAAAATTATATGAGAAACATACCAATTTTGTTATGAAAAATGTTTAAATAGGCATTACTTGCAAAAATAGCAGGCTAAAAGACAGGTGTGGTGCAATTTAGTGCCTAGGTCCACCAGTTGGTAAAGTTCATTGACTGTTATAGATAAGGTTAATTAAATTTGTAAATTGTCTTACCAAGCAATACTCACTGTTTTAATAAAATATATGCATATCACATTGAAAAGGATATTATTTTTTACCAACTAGAGACCCTATAAGATGCAGATGCATTTTTTTTTACTGGACACACTGCTAAAATGAAAAGAGTTTACTCACATCTGGATCAACCTCCTTGGCCAGCATGGTAAGTTCTTCCTGCGACAGCTTGGATAGCAGATCGTCGACGTCCACCTCGTCGTAGGTGGACAGCTCTCGTCCGAACAGCTTCGCAGGCGTCGTCATCGTCGTAGTCTTCGTCGATGACGATTTCTAAAAACACCAAAACACTTCCTTTACCAAACTGTTTCGCACTATTTGAGGTTACTTTTCGACAGAGGCCGCACTAATAAGCAACCATGAAAAACATTATCGGCTAAATTACGTAAGGAACACAATCAAACAGACAAATTGAAGATAAAACATCAATATCAAGACACTTTCGGCGTTCACCACACCCACAAATTAATGAATGACGACATTTTCAACACTGCACACAGCTGATATTTTATAATAAAGATTAATTTATAATTGTTTTCATAGTGACCAAATAAAAATTTGCATTTTCTTACATTTTAGGACTAAATAAAACTTTTTAGAAACAATTGTAAATACAGCCAACGTCACAAGCGCCCTCTTCGAATGTCAATTTTACACTAAGAGAAGTTTAAGTTAGAGCGAGAGGGAAATAAGTAATTGTTGGGGCTCTTCGATGAGGTTTGAAAGAGATGGAAAATAATCAACTACGGTCATAGGGAAGGGATTGATGCATGGAGAAAATAAAAATTATTCGATGCGATACCGGTTTCTTATCAAGGCGCTAAGCACAAAAAATATTATTAAGGAAACTTCACAATCGAATGAATAAATATCACGATATTATTATCTCGTAATTATAGAGCACAAAAAGATGGGTGCACCGAAAGTTAAGAAATAAGTTTGTTTTTAATGAATAAAAAACAAAACAGAAATATAAGTAGTTGGTCCCCGATGGTATCTTTAAATGTAGAGTTAATTAATTTCAAATTAAACAAAATACTGAGTTTCAATTCAATAAGGCTTCGTTTTACAGTAGTCTGAATAATTATTAAAGAAATCTTATGTTAATTATTATTTTGCAAGAACACACCAGATATATTTTTTGTATATCGTCAGAAAAGGCGATAACAAGTATGTCTATGTGGTATAATTTATTGCATATATGTGGTTTCTATACTATATATTTATAAAATAAAACTAGCTACGCCCGAGACTTCATTCGCGTAGATGTCAGAAAACTATGATGTATCTCTTTCCGAATTATTTTTCTAAAATACTTTGTCTATGTTACTCCATATAACATCAGTTATCTGCCAGTGTAAGTCCCGTCAAATCAGTCCAGCCGTTTCGGATATTAACCAGAACAAACAGGCAAACCGACAAATTAAAAAATAGTTTTTTGTTATAAGTAAGTAGGTAGTAATTTGACATTCATTACAAACAGACACTTCAATTTTGTTTATTTGTATGTATACTCGAAGGTACGAGTAGGTAGGTAGGTAACTAAATACCTACCTTAAGTTCATATTTATACTTTGAAACAGGAAGAACCTACGAGTGAAAGTAATAAGTATTTTGTTTAATGTTACTGTAGTTTCATTAAAAATAAAATTATTTATCATACGTTACATGATTGCGAATTGGGACACTGAAAAGGTAGCGTATGTTAATAAATAAATAATGACCAACCAGTCTTGTGGTTTCAGGCATAAAAAAGGTACCTAAGCCTCAATTTTGTTTTTTCACTATCCGTATTGTTTGTATAGTCTATCTATATTAGATATGCAGTTGGGTACTTAATCGAATACGTCATAGCACTCGATGATACTTGACATGTCCCCATTGCACTGGAAATGGTTCATCATCATTACCTATATACATCCAGCGAACCAACTGGAGCTAAACAACTCATATTTTATGCATAATAATATAGCCAGCACGTCACATCAAATGGGGCTGATTTTTTTTAATCCGTAATATGCAACTGCGACACGTACGATTATATCATACTCAAACTAACACTGAAAACAAGTGGACGAATCCGCTATTTACAGTAAACATCGTGTGTTTATCCGTCCAACACTGATGTGACCAAGTTGTTTCGTGACGAGTGCGCTAAATATATTCTCAACTATAATGGAATGATTACGTCACATAGCATAGTGTACTCGCCATACTAAGCCTATCCCACTATTTGTTGAACTCGCGACCTTTGTGATTATGGTATACATTGTGGCAACAGCATTATTATGTACAGGGTGAACTAGTTGCGAGCTGTTGTATTATTTTGATTATGCGACACACTAAATTGGAAACTGATAAGTTTGTCAAGGTCAAATTATGCAAACAACGGACTCGACGTCTAGCATCATCGGTGCTAATTAGTTCTGTCTATATTGTAGCGCTCGTTTATTTCTTTCAGAGTAAACAGAAATAGATACCTAACTAATTGGAACACTATGGTACGAGTAGGTACTTAGTAAGTAATCTTCTACGACACGTCATCATAAGTTCTAGGTAATCCCTAAGTACTTATTTAGGGATTACCTACCACTTGTCATCTCTAAGACAAATAATTATAATGGCTAAAGCATCAAGATAACTGTTTGTGCCATTTTATGATGCTCAATGAATCTGGAGTTCGACATGGATCCATGCTCTTTTGTTCAGGTTAAAGTCGCATATAAAAGTCAAACAAGGTATCAACAAAGCGTGGCTTAGGAACATTTTGATGAACTTACTGTCACGAAACCGTTACTTGAATATAATCATGCAATGTAATTTGTATGAACAGATTTGTTTTGATAGAATCATTTTCGGGTTAAGGTCTTAAAACTCACGCTTAAAAATAGAAAGGATATTGTTTTGTTATTCAATCATGCGTGGGCGCAATACTAAAACATAAACGTCACGTTGTCAAAATACCATTACAGATTGTTATCTCGAGGTCTTATAAAAAAAAAAAATATTTAATTAGCTAGCAATAGTGCGAGTTATTTATATATTTATTCCTTTATATCGGGCAACTAGGGCCCATAGAAAATACAATATATACTACTACAAACATAAGAATACTTATAAACTAACCAGCTGCGTCCCGCGGTTTTACCCGCATAAGTCACGATCCCGTAGAAATATCGAGATAAAAAGCATTCTATGTGTTAATCTTGGTTATAAACTATCTGTGTGCCAAATTTCATCAAAATTGGTCCAGCCATTTGAGCGTGAAGAAGTAACAAATACTATAAATACATACTACATAACAAACTGAAACTACTGCACACGAAGTGTCGGCGACGTGTTTCGCTGACGTGTGTCATGTAGCCGGCCACGAAACCGGCGATAGGTACACAACACCCTTCGGCCTTCCCTTCAGAACGCTTCCTTGAGGAACTTCTCGAGATGATGTATCGGAACACGCACCACGAACGACTTGAAGTTCGTGTTGTGACGCGGCTCCAACTTCTCGACCCTCAAAGTCCAGTTGGTCTTCACACGCAGGTACTCCACGATCTCCTCAACCTTCGTGGAGTGGTGCAGCCTGGACACGTACAGCAGCGTCGTCGGGATTGCTGGACGCAGCAGCATGTTGGGTACTGCCGGCGCGGTGCCGCACTGGTTCCGACAAGGAGGCTTCTTCTTCTTCTTCTTCTTTTCCACCTTGATGAAACCATCCTCGTCGCTCGTGTCCTTCCCTGGACACTGCCTTACCAAAACCTTCTAGGTTTTAGACCGACTTCGTTTACCCCCTTTTGGTTTTCCGCTTGTTTTACCTGCGAGTCTTGCGATTGCGACTCAGCAGGCTTATTAGCGGCGGCTATTGCTGCGTAGGCTCGTTTGGGGGCCGACGATTCTACACAAATCGTTGTCTCCACCTGTGTTGAGACAGGGACCATGCATACATTAACATTTCTAGCTGTACCAATTTTTATTATGTCTAAAAAATGGAAATAGAATTTCCACCTACATTTGCATTTACCAGCAGCAAGCCTACCTCAATATAATTACATGTTTGGTCACTTAAGTCGAAAATTAAATCAAATAATGAACCACTGCTTTTCACTTCTTAATTACACGATTCAGTATATTTTCACAATCCCGGAAGGCATTGCTATCTATCATCATAGATCGTTCTGAAAACAATAGACCCATTCAATGTGTTAATTTGTAGTCGTTAGCAACCGTACAATGCAATTAGCGCTGTATGTTAGGTATATCATATGTATACTGCAAAAACGAGGGAAAGTGGGAATGTAACTCCAATGAATATACTTTTATAAAATTGTTGCAAAAAAATATTATATTGCATGTGTAACTCAACATTTTAGTTAGATGACGTTTTGCACAGTAATAGCAATATGCAATTTTGCATCGTTACACAGGAAGACAGACTATGTAGTGATTGATCTGAATCGATAAGCGTTTGTTCCTGGTGACCACGCGACGCCGTCGACCGCTGGCGTCACGCCAGTCCGCTATAATTGGTGGTCGCCATACCAAGAGACAAGCGGTATTCTTAGCTGCCCATTCGGCCACTGGCCTTCCTACTGATACGAATGTTATTCCCAAGAAAAATAAATAATAATTTCAGCGCTAGTTGCACTTGACCTAGTACTCGATAGGGATGTCCCGAATACTTTTAGTACTAAATAGCCAAATATTTTAAAGAACAACCTTTTGGCCAGTTAAAAATATTTTTGGTAGTCTGAAATAAAATTCAAAATGTCAAAATGACAATCATTGACATGTAATGTATTGAAATGGTATCGCATGGTATCGAAAATAATTTTGGATAGTATAAAAGTCTCAGACCAAGACTAGACGTTGATTGAATTATTTCTTGTAATGAATTATTTGCCATTTGGTCCACCATATCCAGTATCACCGTTAATAAGGGGTGCAAGGTTTGCTTTTCTCTTTGCTGGAATAATATATGGGCAGGTCAAACAAAAAAGGTACGCTGCTAAGGAGAAAACATGGCGCGAAGAAGAAGCAAAAAGAAAGATAATTCGTGACAGGGAAAATGCTATTCTGAAAGCGAGAATAGCGAGAGAGGAGAAAGAAACTATAAAACTTTTAGAATCAGGAAAGTTATTTGATCCCCCAGAAGAAGAGTCCCAGAAAATAGGAAAACCTTGTCAAAAAGAGAAACCATGCGAAGTGTGTGAATAATAAAATAGATACCTAATCAGTTTAATTTCAATTATAGTTAAATATTGAAATTGTTTTTATTTAAATTGGTACATAACACATTCACAGGACATAGCTATTTATTGCTCATAGAATCTACTGGATAAATACGATAGGTACCAATGTTGCAAAGCTGAAATATCTATGCTGCACAAGGCATGGGTTTATACTGTATAATATGTCGAACAACAAAGTGAACAACTTGTGCCCATGTAGCCTAGCAGTACATAATGCAAGTAACTTTTTGGCTGGTTTTATTGTCACGCGTTTCGGCAGCGCCGTTGGAGCGCGCGCGTTCGTAGATGTATGGGGGTAGTAGTTGCGTTTCAAAGTCACGCGCTTGAGCAGCGCCGTTTAATAAACGCGCGCTGTTCGCCGGCGCTGCCGAAGCGCGCGCCGCTCATTCGCTTCTACGGCCAGTATGCGTTTTAGTGTGACGCCGATGAGACGCGCTGCCGCCCGCAATTTCTTTTCCATAAAAAGTAAATAGTATTCTAACCATATTAACCTTCATATTGTACACGACTGGCCCACAGCAGCGAAACGCGCGGTACTAATGAACTAATCTCGTTTTACGGTGCACCGCTGTTCAAGCGCGTGCTGTTAACAGCGCGCTGCTCAGCGGCGCGTCTAGCGGCGTGACTATAAAACCACCCTTTAACTTTCCACTGTGGGAAAGTTAAAGAAAAGCTATTATCTAGTTTTCACTGATCCATAACACATTCGCGCCATTGTAACAACATGTCAACACGTGGTGTTACCTACCCAACAGTAGGTAGGTATATTTAACATTCACACGAGATTGCAACACTTTCTACGGATGTGGATAGAACTGTAATGGACAAGAAAACTTGTTTAACGTTTTATGAGACAAATAGTTACCCACGAGTGTTCGTGACATCAAGAGAGATAAGTTTTGGAGGCTAGAGCCTCCCAAAATGTATGTATCTTATTGCTACGGCTACATTGTCGCGATAACGTGAACTACACTTCGCGTGGTCTCTGTTGTGCAGCGAAACGTCGAGCCGTGTGTGAAAAGAGAGCGCGGGCAGTGAACTTCGCCCCATCGCGACAATGTAGCCGTAGCATTAAATACTAAAAACATTATTAAAATAGATGTATTTACCTATCTGTTTGTGGTATAGTGTTACATAATGCGACGTGACTCAGACTAAGTTAGCTTTCCAACATGATTGTTGCAACGAAAATCGAATGAATAAGTCATTATTTCTAATAGTTTCCTATATCTGACAGTAGGCAGGTATCGACAATATTTATTTCGTAAGAGAGTGGTTGGAGGCATCTCGTAACTGTTGCTAATTTTTCCAGCTTTGTAAACTCAAATTGTATATACCTACTTATATTTACGTTCATGTTTACGTAGCGCAGAATGTTGTTGTGTTTAGAAAACAACGTGTACCAGTGTAAGCTAACTCTGTTTCCGGTTACTGCAGCAGTACGCAAATAGAGCTTTATTTACCGGTTGTTGTCGCAGCGTTACCGGTTCTTATGCGTTCAATTAATAAACACTCGGCGAAAGTTTTTTCTATAATGATATGAATTATGAATTTAAAAATGAAGGATATTAATAGATTGCGTAACACACTATCAGTAGCAATGGGTTTCATTTTGACCGTTCAACAACATTCATTGCGTTATTTACTTTGTTGCGCAGACACATTTTTCGAACATATGGAGCAATGGATTAGCAATATGCTTCAAAATGATTCAAATTCAGAATAATAGTGTGTTACTCAATTAGGGTGCTGGTTAAGGTACGCATGCCGCGGTTGGTCTGTGGATGGGTGACCAACTTTTCATACCGAGTCCCCTCCGTGCCTCGGAAAGCACCTGAAGCCCTTGGTCCCGGGTGTCATCCGTGGATCTTTGACAGTCGTTATGGGTAGTCAGAAGTCCGAAAGTCTGACAAACAGTCTAACCAAGGGACATCGTATTAAGTACCCAGTAACTGGGTTCGTATTACCCAGTAACTGGGTTGTGGAGGTCAGATAGGCAGTCGCTCCATGTAAAATACTTGTATTCAGCTGCATCCGGTTGGGCTGGAAGCTAACCCACATAGTTGGTAAAAGGCTAGACAGATGATGGAGGTGCGGTTTGCAACAATTTTTTTTTTTAAATCGATTGTCAATTTTAAATACCTATTGAATCCGATATCCTTTCTCACAGGCTCACAGCATCTCAATCGGAAATTATGCTCGCGGAATTACTAATTAATTTGTAATTCTACATGCAGTGGTACGCACGCCATCTTTCAATCGCGGAGTGCGCCATGACATACAAATTATCTACTGTGGGATCCTTTCCATTTTATATGTTGGTGAAAGGACGAACTGCCTCTAAATAATATAGTAGGAATTCTATTTTCGTTGATGCATCTGTGACTTACAAGATTCTCTGTGGTCTATGAGCATTCGCAGTACCTATGTGGCTATGTAGGTACGTTTCGGAGCTACGGATTTTGGTCGTTATCGATAAGTTAACAAACCTATCAGGCATGCTAACTAACATATTTTGTTTTATTTTCTTTTATCGCTGTATTAGCTTTTCTAATCTCTACAAATTGTCGTTAGTTTAACTAAAGCAAGCCTTAGGTATGTGTTGACTTTCGGAATTAGATTCGAATATCCGTGGATTCAATCGACTAAGTCGTTCAACATTTAAAACTAGGACGGTACTACTTATTGAAATAAGGGTCAGTGAAACTCAAGATTTTATCATTAAAATATTACTTAACAATAATCGTCATGCTTTGACGAGTTCCGTTGCGATTGCGCACAGAAAAAAACGACGCCATTTTTTTTTCTTCCCGCCGCCGCGGTTACTGGGCCCGACAAACTGCGTTCATTACGTCGCGTTCGCTCAATGGAAATTCAAGCGGTCGAGCTCATTACTTTTCTATTGCAATATCGTTCGAATAGGTAGGCTGAACTCACGTGGACACGCGATTGCATTATTTTTCCTATTACCTAACCGCAGCAATTCGTGCAACCGCAGCAATGCAGTTTTTACGAAGTATCGCGCCTTTAGATACTTAGTTATGAGACTTGCTCTAATTGAAACCACTAATGAACTCTTCTAATGATTTAATGATCTCTGCAATCAATTCAGCGATTGCGTAGTGAAACTTTTAGAAAACATTGAGCAATCGAATAATATACTTTTTTTAAACAATCGAAACCCATTTAACATCGATAACATAGGTACCTACTTTATCAAGGGACCAAAGTACAGACGCCAGCACATCAAGCTACTACAATCTGTCAGATTTCTTTAATAGATTTTCAACTTTATCGCTAAAGCATAAGGTTCAAAGTTGATTGGTAAAATCTGACAGTTTCGGGTAGCTTGATGTCCTGGCGTCTGTACATAAGTAAGCAAGAATAAACAAACCCGAGGTCTCTCTTACTCTAGGTCTCTAATACTCCAGGAAGGTAGGACATTATACGAAGCCATTACGCTGAGGCTGATTTTGAGTCCAATGTAACTTATTTGTATTTATTGTTTTTACATTGAAATGTTAAATCGGTAGGTAGGAGCCACTTCTTATTCAGTTTTCCACTAATTTAATTTAGGTAGGTACTTTGGGCCAACATATTTACGGTCCGCCTATGACCAATGACCTACCATAACGTCACACCATATATTTTGTTATGTTTATTTTTTTTAAGGAAGTCCGTTAAACAACTTGAGATTAGTTGAGATTTAACCCTTAGCTGGTATCGCCTTTTTTGGCAACACTACCGGTATCGTGGGTCATATTTTACCCATACCAAAAAATCTGTTGTAGAACGTAGATTTTTTTATTATTTGTATAAAATATGGTTAGTTATGAAATAAAAAAACATTTTTTTACCAAATTATCTTGATTTAATTTTAGAATATAAAAAAAATATCACGTTTTACACGCATTTGTAACTAACCTAATTTTTTGTCACTTTTTGGTTAGTGTGAACTTAAAACATAAAAAAAAAATAGAAATGTAAGAAAAACGCTATGTTCGCTTCTGGGGCAAATTTGACCCACGATACCTACTAAGGGTTAAGATTGGAATACGTTATCAGAGTAACCTATCGTTAAGTATTCCCCCTCTAGTTTCCACATCGTTGAGCAGCAGGAAACAGAACAAGGAATTAATTGTAATATCAAGTCTATTCCAACCGTACTTACTTCATAAAACTTTAGTTACTTTACATTTGTTTACGAATCGCGACAGGGTTGGTTAAAACGAGATTTTCTACGAACGACTAGACTTTTATTGAGATGTCAGCAGCCGAAGTGCTTGACTTGCTAATGCGATCGATCGACAGGCGTTTCATTTAAATTTTATGCTACCTAGCTTGAAACTTCTGTATTAAAGTAGTTTACAGGGTGTTGAACCTCATAAGGAAGCCATAGATAGATATAGAGTAGGCAAGTAGGTATTAATAACTACGTTGGAATATGCTAATAAGCCATGGTGAAACTATTTATTAAATGATGGGAGATAAATAACAAAGCATTTTCCGAACATGTCGTAAAGATACGGAAATAAATAAATAAATAAATAAAAGTTTATCTGGTTTTCGGTAGGTATTATAATTTAACAAAAGACACGAAATACCTACTTAGCTAAAATACTTACTGTGGCGCGGCTCAACGCCCAACACAAAATACAAGGAAGACATTTGTTCCAGATTTTCAATAACAATAGATACATTGTGTACCTGGGTAGGTATTAAACATGCAAACATACTATGCAATTATTAATAATAATATATTTATAAAACAATGAGGAAGGTTTATTTCAATTTACTTTCCAGCTTCCTCATGCAGAGAGACACAACGACAAAGTTCTATTTATCACAAATTACAAATAATTTGCGGTCAATTCATATGAATTAGAAACAAACAACTGAAATTACTCCAAAAACCAATAAGTAAAATAAATATTATGAAAACAGCTCTGTTCATTCATGGTTTTCACGAATCACACAACATTATAGGTAAGTGATCTAATTAATTAAAATAATACCTAATTATTATTTTATGTACGGGATTTATTTTAAGAGATAGGTAGTTAGTTTACATGCATTCAAAATATTCAAATGCCAATAATTACACTTTTAAAATTAATCTAAAGTCGAGTATTTATTGGGAACCATAGTTGCGCAATTTTGTTTCAGCAAAATGTTTCTGTGTTGCGGGAAACATTTTGCTGGAAACATGGAATGTCGCACTTGCAGTGTTGCTCGCAACATGAAAATGTTCCCTATTCATGATTCAACAAAAGAACATCCCCTGTGCTTGACCCAAGCTTGAACTTCTTGAACCATAGAGTATATTTATGGTTAAAGTTTTATTTCTGAATAAGAAATTACAAAGATGTCACTTACTTTAGAACTTAAATTAAAATAGGTATTATAAAAACTTTGGCAGACAAACTAAGTAGGTAACTAGGTATTTATTTTTATTATTAAAAAAAAAAACTTAATCCTTTTTCTTTGTCCTTTTTCATTTAAGTAATTATTTTCTCTTCGTAACATGTTTTTTCAAAGTTACAGTACATAAACGGCCGGCATTTACGCTTGTCTGGAACGGGCTCCAGTTATTATTCCCGTTAAGGATACCTCTCGATACGGAGCATACTGCCATGTTTGTGCGCCCGCTCGACCAGTTCACTTTAGTTCGTTTTCTCTCTTTTTTTTCCTGCAAACGAAAGTTCCTGGGTTTGGTGTTGTTCCGGTGAACTTTCATAAAGACAGATATCTAGCCAGAGGTACCTACTTACTCAATTTGTGTTAAGAACCGCGTGGGATGAGAAACAAATTGTGGTTACTGACAAAAAGATAGAGAAGTGGCTGGAAATCGAGTTATTGTTTTTTTCCTAAATCTTTTCATTCTAAGACATTTTAATTTAAATAGCCTCCTTCATAATGAACAGTATGGCTTTACAAAAGGTCGTTCGACTACAGATGCGGGTGTTGCTTTGCTGAAACACATATTTAACGCATGGGAGAGCTCGCAAAATGCTATCGGAGTTTTCTGTGATCTTTCCAAAGCCTTTGATTGCGTGCACCATGACACGCTTTTGCGTAAACTAAGTCATTACGGTGTCCAAAACGAAGCTCTCAACGTAATAAATTGTTATTTACATAATAGGTTCCAATGTGTAGATGTTAATGGTGTGAAATCTTCCGCGCTACCAGTTCAGTTAGGTGTACCGCAAGGCTCAATACTGGGTCCATTCTTGTTCTTAGTGTATATTAATGATTTACCATTCCATTTAAAGGGAATCTGTGACGTTGTACTGTTTGCTGATGATACATCTCTTATTTTTAAAGTAGATAGGAATAGACAAGATTTTGACGACGTAAACAGTGCACTCTCAATAGTTACGGATTGGTTTACGTCAAATAACCTAGTTCTCAATGCCAAGAAAACGAAATGTGTAAAGTTCGCCTTACCGAATGTTAGAAATCTAGGACCCAACATCGTCTTAGATAAAGAGGCGCTTGAAACTGTGAGTTCGGCAGTTTTTCTGGGAATAACAGTAGATGCCAAACTTCAGTGGGGACCACATATATCGAGCCTAGCAGGAAGGCTCAGTTCGGCTGCCTACGCCGTCAGGAAAGTAAGACAGTACACTGACGTTGATACAGCTCGTTTAGTATATTTTAGTTATTTTCACAGCGTTATGTCCTACGGTATTCTGCTGTGGGGCAAAGCAGCTGATATACAAAATATATTTGTCCTTCAAAAACGAGCTGTTCGAGCAATTTACCAGCTAGGTGCTAGAGTTTCTCTAAGAGATTTTTTTAAAGATATTGGTATTCTCACGGTTGCATCACAATTCATCTTTGCCAACATCTTATATATTAGGCAAAATATACACTTTTATACTAAAAACAGTGATATTCACAATGTTAACACCAGAAATAAGGACAAACTACGTGCTCCCTTTCACCGGCTTCATAAGGTTCATAACTCATTTGTTGGTCTTGGTATAGCCTTTTATAACAAGCTACCCTCTTCTTTGCTAGATTTGCCTTTTAATGCATTTAAAGCTCAAGTAAAATCTAACCTTTGTTCAAAGGCATACTATTCTATCAACGACTACTTAAACGATAAGAATAGTTGGTCGCCCTGATTAACTCAAGACAATGTTTATGTTCTTTCTCCAGAATTAATTTACAAAGAATTACTGATAGGTTATATGAGCTCATTATACAATTGTTTTTTTATTGGGCTGTATAAGTCAAATCAGTTTAATTTAATTTTAATTTTATTATTGACATAATCAACCCATTGCAATGTTTTCTAATGAGTTGATTGCAATATGTGGTTAGCTAGTGACCTCGACAATTGATCATATTATTCTTACCTGAGCAACCGGCAGCAAGTTCGTCATGCTCCCTTAGATGTCACTGCTTGCGGTAGCGTCGGGGGTCGGGTTGTCTCCTTCCCTCAAATATGGCGAGGGGGGTAATGGCTGACCTTTGCGTTATGCTCGTGAACGGGTGCTGCTTGTGGTGACTGGTCGTCTTGCTGACCATGGTTTTATCATTGTTATCATTATTAATAACTTGTTTATTTAGTTTCCTTATGGTCCTAGTTTATCATTTATGACTTCAAGCGACAGCTATGTAAACTGAACCCAGCATTGCATAAATATGTTAGCGGTCACGCCCTTTATACCTGGAGGCTTTTATTTAATTTCCATTTATTAATTTTTGCTTGAGTACGTATAGTTTTTTATTGTATTTCTTGGTATATTGGCGTTGCTAGCTGACATATGGCAAATAATTTAATTTAGCGTTCTGTGTCTTGTAATGTTAATTGCTTTGCATACCTTGTATTGTATTCAGTCAAGTATATTTTCTAACTGAACAGACAGCTGTGCTGCTGGGGAGTTTGTTGCGCCACTTCTTCTTCCCAGCGAAAGCACTAGGAAGTGGTGAAGGGCGGGCGTTTTGGGGGACTGTCTTTTGTAATTTTGACGTTCGAAAAGTGCTGATTCTCAGCCTAGTTTGAATAAATGACTTTTGATTTTGATTTTGATTTTGATTCTGTGAAACTAAAGAATTATTATCTAAGTATTACGTTGATACTTATTGAAAAGGAATAGACTAGATACCTAAGTACAGTTGTCGTACTAAGAAAGTCGGGGGCCAGGCCACCAGGGGGCCCGGTTCTGGAGGGTCCCAAGAGCCTAAGTAGGTATTTCACGACTTTTGTATGGTATACATAGACAACTGACTGACACACCACTCCTATGTTAAGTGTAAATAGGAATATAAATAAGAATGGTAGAGAATGCCTAAGGCATTAAGTCCGCCTTTGTACCTTTTGTGCGAAAAGTTTAAATAAATAAATAAATGGAATGGTTTATAAAAAAGGACTAATGCCTACCTACTTACAAAAAAAAAAAAATACAAGTTGGTCTGTGACCCGAATGCATAAATTTGTTGAATTAAAAAAAATGTAATTCGTTTAACATGTTCTTTAAACCATTTAAGCATTAAACTGAAATAAATTTTTAATTGGTCGCCAGGCGGCGACGTTCTTAATCTGCTTGCAAACTTGCAATTTTTTGCATGACCAACTTGGTGTCCCGTTACTTGCAGCCGGTTTTGTTCCACTGTGGGCCATTATTTACAACTTTTTGCACATTGGAAAAACGTATCACAAAAATAAATTTGTGTAACGAAAATCCACGGTTAGGGATTGGCAGACATTGGCAGACTGACTGAACGAAATTCGATGTTGACAGGATTCTGAAATACAAGGCTACACATACTGCCCTCGTTACAAAAAGTGCAATAACTCGGATTTGTCATGCATTTGTCATAATATGTCATTTATGCTTTACACAGAGTTAAAACTGACATAGAGGAGAGCATTAAAAGATAATTTTATTTTTCTTTTTTTCTATACGAAACATCCTGTGTGTTACAAAGAGTTCCCTTTAGTGCTTATTATATGGCATTGGTTATTTATGACGATCCCAATAATATGACTTATCACCGCAAGCGATTGTTGCACTGTCTCATACAGACTTTTGCATGTTACCTTTAGCATAAACCAGAGTAAACAATTGTAAGTGAACCAATAAAAAAAAATAAATGACCGTGGTGACCCCAGGGTCATAATCACACTAATATTATAAAGGCGATAGCTTGTGAGTGTGTGTGTGTGTGTATGTTTGTTACTTCTTTACGCTCAAACGGCTGGACCAATTTTGATGAAATTTGGCATAAATATAGTTTATAACCAGGATTAACACATAGAATACTTTTTCTCCCGATATTCCTACGTGATGGAGATTTATGCACGTGAAACCGCGGGGCGCAGCTAGTAAGTCATACTTTGGAATCGTCTCCTCGAGCCCTTTATTTTGACTTAGGTACTAAAATTTTTTTCACGACTATTGAGTTATAAAGTCAGCCATGTTGATTTTTGTGAAACCTCACCTATTGAATTAGAAATTTCCTTTAAAATCCTTCAGTTTGCTATTGAGAGTGACGTGCGTTACGCTGGGCAGTCACCACAATCCTACGACATGTAAATCATTACAATGCATCCAGACAGACATCTGGATGCTATGAAAGAATAAAGAATCCTACAGCTCCTAGAGCTTATGCTCTTTGTATGTAGGGCTCTTTATTCTTTCTCTGTCTTTGTATGGTAACATAGTTATCATGTTACCATACAAAGACATGCGCTAAAACACAACCCTTTTTGTCAGCCATGTTTGGTGCTTTCTGTTTTATTTAAAACTCTGTGGTGCCGCGTGTGACAGCATCATGTATGTTTTGTTGTGATTTCTTGTGATTTTTTCAAAAATATTATTGTCTGTGTTTCTGGTTATCTTTTTGTATTTTTGAGCGATTTCGCCTTTCTTGGACTATGGATTTTTGCATGGCAGTTTACCTCGGCTACAATAACAATCCCTATAACTCCCATCTTGGACAACTCTGATTTTGTCTAGTTTCCAACGGAGGTCCAACGTTCTATAAGCTGATGCATAGCGAATGGATCATTTGTGATACAGTCGTTAGATTTGAGTGAAATTCAATCTGTTGGAAGACAGTGGATTACTCCGTGATCGACAGGTTCGAATTTAATTTACTTGACAGGTTTGAAGTGATCAGATTTGAGAAGGGTCTTATAGCCCTTCACCAAGTTTTACAATGAACAAAAATATACGGGGCTTTGAAACGCTAATATTACTTCATAATACATTATGTTTTATTTGTGTCCATTTCTGGGCCAAGCTTGTATGGGACAAAAATCCATCTCCTTTGCTGATTATGGATATTGTGTATGTAACTTTTTAAAGCCCAAAATTCAAGTTATTACTTATACATATACTTATTACTTTTTGTAAAGATGGCAGCCGGATGGCAGCATAGTTTTGCTTATATTATAAATAAAGCTAATCTAGGAGCCTAATATAATTATTTTAATTCACTTATTTCTTTTCTTTTTTTTTTTCTTTTTTTTTTTTTCTATATTTATGTCTGTAGTCTATATGGTGTACATAATTTAGAGTATTCTATTCTATTCTATTCTTAAATATACCGGACTTGACTCATCGTTAAATAACACACTTAGTATACGCACCGCCATTTTACAATGTTACAATTTACGGTTCTCTAAGCGCCTCCACTGAACGCTAGTTGCAACAAACGTCACAATTTTATGACATCAGCTAATACAGAACGTCAGTTGGAGTGGATATCGAGGCCACTGATTGCAACAGTTTGTTGTTTTCGAATTAAATGTAACGTGTGTTACCAATATTGCGTGCGCAGAACATTTACGTCTTCAATGGGAAGAATATAAAGGAAATGATAACAATAGAGCGTAGAATATTGTAAAATAATAATTATAATAGACATGTATATTGAGTATGAGTCCCAGTTGATTTATATACCAAATAACTTTATTTGAGTAGGTTCACCTGTCGACATGGAGGTGCCTATGTCCAGCAGTGGACGCGGCTGAAATGATGATAATGATGATGATGATGATGAGTTGGTTCATTACAATACATTTTCTCATTAGGTATGTGACTAGCTTTTAGAGTTCAGGAACAGATTAACGTTTGGGGAATAAGCATTTTATTACATTGAAAGCTCTAAAAGCTGTTTGAAAACCCACTCAGAATTTATTTTATATCAGAAAGTCAAACTACTGTTTAATACTGTTATATGTAATATTTCATCATAGAGCCGGAGGTGCCCGTGGCTAAATAATAACAGCCGCACAGTTCGATCTATCAGGTTAAGCTACGCTTGCCGCGGTTGGTCTGTGGATAGGTGACTATCTTTACATACCGAGAACCCTCCGTGCCTCGGAAAGCACGTTAAGCCGTTGGTCCCGGCTGTCATATGTAGATCTTTGACAGTCGTTACGGGTAGTCAGAAGCCCGAAAATCTGACAACCAGTCTTACCTAGGGGTATCGTATTACCCAGCAACTGGGTTGTGATTTGATTTTGATTTGTGGAGGTCAGATAGGCAGTCGCTCCATGTAAAATACTGGCATTCAGCTGCATCTGGTTAGACTGGAAGCCGACCCCAACATAGTAGGGAAAAGGCTAGGCAGATGATATTTCGTCATAGAGTTAATTTAACAATTATTAAACAACGCACTGTTGCGTCTTAAGTAAATATGATGTAGCTGGCATGGTGTACTAGTTTCGTGATAACAAAATGTATATTTTGCAATAACTATTGTTATATAATATCAAAATAGGTACTTACCACTTGTGTTTATATTAGCGACTGTCGGCAACAATTTTTATTTATAACTTACTATGTACACACGCCACCACATGAAGCTACCCGAAACTGTCAAATTTTCCCAGTCAACTTTGAACCTAATACTTTAGCGATAAAGTTGAAAATCTATTACAGAAAGACAGATTGTAGTAGCTTGATGTGCTGGCGTCTGTACCTATACGGTTTAGTAGTTTAATGAAACAACGTTTCAGAGCTACGAGTATGTTTAAAAAAATCTAATGCTGTTATTACACATTCCGGTTGAATTACTAAAATATCAACTTACAACAGTTTTAGCTCAGAGCTAATTAGTGAGCAAAATAACTAATAATATATTATTTTTAACAAGTATTTACAGATGATACTTATACTAATTGCCTATGAATACACACTTATAATATTTATAACTGTATGAATCTCTATTACCTAACATACCAAAATCTAAAACGAATCACTGATAGTTTCAGCTAGCTGTAATCATTTGGCTCGCGATTGCGAATGTCGCGATCACAATAAACTATACATTCATCTTGCGTTTACTTTGCTATTTCAATAAAGCCAATATAAACCACTTCCCTCATTTACTAAGATCTTTACAGCTTGCGTAAGATGATGAGCAGCTGTTGCAATCTACATTAGGTATACCTAAATTATTTCGACCATAGTCGCCTGAAAATCTCAACCAGCACTAACAAATCTTATGATTTACAAGCGTTTCCTGATACCTAAACATTCCCAGTTTCTATTTATAAACGTTTAACCACATTATTCTAGAGTTTGGCGTCTAACCTCCGCGCTTGCGCAGCGGTTATAAATTTAAAAGCCATTCAACTCTGACGGTCGTTCAGAATTTAATGAAAATTTTGTAAATCTCTTCATTATAAGTGAACAGTAAAATTGTGAAAAGAAAAATAGATACCAGCTGTTAACTTACAGCGAATATTTTACCCGTATTTTATCAGACTAAGGAAGGGAAGATAAAGACGCAAACAAACTAGAAAAATGAATAACAAACAGTTAAATATTTTTATTAAACTACCTTACACTCTCTACTACCTACATTAACGGAGTGTTAAAATCGATAACAATGACCTCAGTTAGAACAAGCGACCATCGTAAATCGATCAAAATGTGTCGAATCGATTCGATACAATTCGCGATACGCTGTCATGGTTCATTTTGCTCTTATAAACGAACATTATTTGTAGAAATGAAAAGTTTCATCGGCTTAGCGCCGTGAAAAATTGCGTGAGAGACTCCTATTTTCAGAAGTAGGTGAATGAAAGATTCAGCTCGCCAATATTTTGTTGCTGTGCTTCCTTATTGTATAATAGGCACGCACGTAAGTGCTAACAAAACCAGTATAAGCTGGCCTTTTCTTCTATTGAAATTCCGTACTTCGCTGAGCCAGCCTGAACATATAGGTAATAGTTGCCCAAAATCAAAGTGTTACTACCGATGACGTGCGGCCTACTGAACCGTTTCATGATGAGTTATATTAATTACTAGCGACCCGCCCCGGCTTCGCACGGGTGCAATGCTGATCACTATCACTACATAGTATAAAACAAAGTCGCTTCCCGCTGTCTGTCTGTCTCTATGTATGCTTAGAACTTTAAAAATAAGCAACGGATTTTGATGCGGTTTTTTTTAATAGATAGAGTGATTCAAGAGGAAGGTTTATATGCATATAATACATGCATAATATAGTAGAGAAACACTGATAATTTTAGAGCCATTATTTCTCTTAAAAAGTATAGGATAAAAAATGGTTATTGTGGGTTATCCCTAAGAGATAGACATATGCAATCGCGGACTTTTTTGTAGACCTTTTTAAGGTGTACAATACTGTAGTACATTATTTTGATCTATCTCGTAGGGTTAAGCCAGCGTTTGCAATGTTAGCGCAAAAAAATGTGTTTATTTACGACATCACATTAGAAACCCCTAAAATGATCAGTGTTTCTCTACTATATTATGCATTTATTATACATATAAACCTTCCTCTTGAATTACTCTATCTATTAAAAAAAACCGCATCAAAATCCGTTGCGTAGTTTTAAAGATTTAAGCATACATAGGGACAGACAGCGGGAAGCGACTTTGTTTTATACTATGTAGTGAAATGCATTTTTATTAATAGTCCAAGTTTTTCTCATATTTTTGCATTTTCCTTTTTTTAGTCAATACAAGCTTGCACAACACTGTACACTTGTTATTGTATCGTATTTCACTGACGTCAGCAGCATTGACCCCATAATTCCATGGGCGGTGTCATAATTAGACATTTCTCATGTTAAATAAGTCCTCTTTAACCTAATTCACGGGGTCATGGCATATTACATGACACATCTAAATGGAATTAACTTATGTTTTATTATATACTAAATAAACTAGCTTCTGCCAGCCGCTTCGTCTGCGTGGACATCGGAAATTATCCCACGGAAACACGCTACCAGGACAAAAGCCTATGTTACTCCTTATAACATCAGCTATCGACCAGTGAAAGTCCCGTCAAAATCGGTCCAGCCGTTTCTTAGATTAGCCGGAACAAATAGACTGACAGACAGATTTTTGTTTTGTTATAAGCACCGTATATACTTTCATATGCATTTAAGCTGTTGTTGTTGATATTGCAAACAGACACTTAAATTTTATTTATTTGATGAGCTTATATCTACAAGGTACAGACGCTAGCATATCAAGCTACTACAATCAGTCAAATTTCTTTAATAGGTTTTCAACATTATCGCTGAAGCATAGAGTTCAAAGTTCATCATCATCTGCTTAGCCTTTTCCCAACTACGTTGGGCTTGGCTTCCAGGCTAACCGGATGCAGCTGAATACCTGTATTTTACATGGAGCGACTGCCTATCTGACCCCCACAACCCAGTTACTGTGTAATACGATACCCCTTGGTAAGACTGGTTGTCAGACTTTCGGGCTACTGACGACCCGTAACGACTGTCAAAGATTCACGAATAATAGCCGAGTCCAACGGCTTAACGTGCTTTCCGAGACACGGAGGGTTCTTGGTATGTGAAGATGGTCACCCATCCACGGACCAACCGCGGCAAGCGTAGCTTAACCTGGTCGATCGACCCATGCGGCTGTTATTACTTAGCCACAAGCCCCTATAAGGTTCAAAGTTGATTGGAAAAATTTGACAGTTTCGGGTAGCTTGGTGTGCCGACGTCTGTACCTAAAAGACAGGCAACAGTAATGTTAGTTATAAGGTTCTACACTAGTGTTATTATTAGTCAATAGCCAATAGTAACTAAAGTACTCATCGTTATGGAGTGTTTGAGTTGTAGTAAGGTGTCATTACTTTACAAATTAGTTGCACTTACAGATGTAGGTGAAGTAATGATTGTTAAGTCTGTAGAGGACCATGCAATCTGAACTAAATCTTTAAACACGCTTATCGCGACGAGTGGCATAGTTTTAGTCTTATTTACTTCAGTTATAGTAACTACATAGCAACTTAAACTCAACAACGTTGTAGGTATGAAAATATGTATGGTGAGTTATTTTATTATAAATTCGATAAATACCTCTACATTTTAGAAATACATACAGCTTAGCTGCTTACGTATCAAATATTATTGCATTATGCATGCATTCCTAATGGTTATCCATTAATTTTACCGTGGCATTACCAAACCAAATATTTATAGTAAAAAATAGTTATCTACCAATATCAAAAGAGCACGTCATAATGTCATACACACGTGGCGTGACGTAAGCTCTGTTTGTTTTGTGATTTCAGAAATGAAGTTGACAACCCACAAAATTGTGAAGACAAAAAAAAACATCAAAACCGATAAAAGAGCCAATAAATTGAATTGGAATTTATCGGGAGTTTTACTACAGTTTTATTTTAATTTCCTGGTTTTATTGTTTTTCTTTTCTCTTTAAAGGTTTTGTCTAAAAATATAGTGAATTCGCGAATCTAAACAATAAATGAATCATCCTCTAGAACGGATTCCAAGTAGTTAATCTATTTCGAGACAGTTGGATATTTCTATCTGCAATATAATAAATAGGATGAACTGGGCTGTGGACATTCCTTGCCTTGGTCGCGTTACCGGCGAAGGTCGTATGATACGCCCACACCTGAACAATAATATTTTGACTCATTTCCTAGTCGCAAGTGGGTTTAGGTGGGTTTATAACTCTATGCCGGAAACATATAATTTTCTGTATCATCATTCATGACTTGGATTGCAAGAATATAGGAAAGCACAAGGTACAGCTGCCAGCACATCAAGCTATATATGTCAAATTTCTTAAATAGATTTTTAATTTTATCACTAAAGTATAAGGTTCAAAGTTGATTGGGAAAATTTGACAGTTTCGGGTAGCTTGATGTGCTGGCGTCTGTATAAAAATAGGTGCGACAATTTTATATTTGTGTTGTGTGCGTTAATATGCTTTGATGCTACTTATATCGAAATATTTAATTTTGTATGAAATGGGTGGTGCAGATAAATTATTAAAATATTTATTTAAACTGTGCCAGATTGTAAAATAAAAATGATAGGTACTTACATCTTGATATTGCATTACTAAGTTTTGATCATCGGGGTTGACATATCTGTTTACATAAAAACCCCAAAACAAATAAAGAGAAAAAAAAAAGTTTTGATCATCATCTCGACCAACAATATGTATCGTGTCTTGTTGGTCCAATGACCTAAATAAAATAGTAAGAAAATCAAAAGAGCGTACCGCATGTAACCACTGCACATTTCTTTTAGAATTCAGTTCATAACACAAACAATTTGAACATATTTAAACTCAAATTTCGTAAACCTAATATAACGCACCGAACATACGAAATTTAATTTACGAAGCAAGTATTCGATGTCCGGCGGAATCAGTAGCATACGTAGGTTTGGCCCATATATTCTAATATTCTGATTGACGCAATCGTGCCATCACATCGCATCGCCCTTGGATCGCTTGACCGATGCAATATTTTACCATTTTTACGACTACCATCAGAAGTTTTGGTCAAAAGATATCTGGGGAAAGTTGTAAGAAAAGTCAGACGAAAGAAAGTTGGAATTTTGAATTTTTTGCCTGTTTCTGCACACGTGGTTTGAATTCGGAAGCCAGTCGATGGCCATTGTTTTTTTTTTAAGCGTACCGTAAAAAGTTAGTTTACAAATCAATGGACGTTGGATTGGAAATGTCGTTGTTATCTGCTAACACTGTGCTAACTATCGAGGTAATTAACTATTGCAATATTTCTATTTAGGAACATGGTGTATAATTTCACACAATATTTCATAGCAAAGACCAATGACAGAACTTTCCAACTCTCTCTGTTAGCGATGCCAAAGAAAAGTGTGATTTATGACATAATTTTAGTCATAGATATTCGCTGCCAACATTCAGTGATCATTTGAATCATTAAACAGTTGGGATTTCTGAGAAACCTGGGAAGCCGTGACTTTATTACAGCGACGTAAACGTAAACGTTTGTGTTAACGTCACCCAAGGTCCTAAGGAATCATATTCTGGACTCTAATTTTCAAAGTAGAGAAGAATGCCATAACGCGTTTAGAGACAACAAAAATAGGAAGGAGTTTTTTGTGTCCGACCTTCATTAATTTTCAAAGAAGCCCTATAATGTCTCCCGTAGACAGGAAGTCATTGTTTCTAATTCATTTTCCTTGGCACTGGTCCTCTCCTACCATAAATTTAATCTCGAATAATTTACAACATTAAATTGTCGGCATTGTTTATTTGTAACTAAAGCACCGTACAATGTTCATTTAAATTAATAGCTTCTATGAAAAACATGCATATCTGCGCTAATAATATAATTTGCTAAGAAATTTGGATGCTGTGGGGCGGAAGTCAGACCGCGGACTTTGTGTGAACAAAGTGATATGAGTCCCAAACGCACTTTGAGTGTTGCAGTGCTATTCTGTAAAAAGTAAAAACTGTCCAGCTCTTTCTCTATGACTACATTGGGGGATTATAAATATTTAACGAAAGCACGATTCTGTTGTTTCTTTTCCGTTCCTTCCTGGCAATGAACCGGAAAAACGTATAAAGACACGTACACGTACGTAAGCCGGATAAGTCGCACGGACTTGGCATTTCCTGACAATCATAATCATAATTTCTAATAAAAGCCGGGGCACGTGACTATTTACTACTTATTCATATCTCCTGCCTGCACTTGATGATTTATATTCTAGCCTTGTTTCTCCAACACTTAGCTCACACCCCATTAGTGGACAATTTGGCAAACTTGTACTTCTATAATTCATTAGTAATTAATTATGAATAATTTGCACTTGGTTTCGATTTATATGACCAAGCTTACAATTTAGAAGGTATTGAGAAACAGACATGTGCTTTATTATGGCTGACTCGAAACAACTTATGCACTAGAAGTTTATTGGAGAAGGACTGCACCTTAATTGCGTAACTTTTAATCTCACTCTGAATAATTTTAAAGTATAGGTATTGCTAATCCATTGCTTCATATGTTCGAAAAAATTGTCTGCTCAGCAACGTAAATAATGCAATGAATGTTGTTAAACTTTCAAAACAAATGCCATTGGTACTGTTACTGTGTTGCGCAATTACCTCGATGATCGAGACAAAAAAAAATAAAAAAATAGATGATGAAAATTAGGGGAATTCGTTTGGGTTTAGACAAAGCGATGCGCTACCAGTTTACACTGAAGAGATGTCCATGGGCAGTGCTAAAGCAAAAGTTATCAAAGTGGAAAAGCTTGGAATTAACCACAAAATCAGAACTACCTCACAGACTGCACAAAAGTGCAAGCATGATCACGAATTTCATAATTATCAGTAGGTAACTTATATGGTAAATAGACATGCTTTATTGGATATCAGCAGCGGTCATTCGTGATATTGAATATGTAGAGCTCATCGTAAATGACTCGACAGACTAGTCGTGAGTCGTGCAGACATGTCACACGTGACGTGACGAAAGGCACTATCCGTCCATATCTGTCACTGTTCTCAGGATCCGCGTAGAATTGATTATTATTATCATGAGAAGTTCTTTGAGCAGTTTCCCTTCATTGTTTGTTTGGATTTGTTTTAATAGAAGTAGGAAATGTCACGCGAGGTTGGAAGTCATGACATGTCGAGGGGTGCATCTTTATAATCATTATTTAGTCTTTATTCTCACGGCTGTGCGTGTTGTGTACTTACGTAATATTCTGGGACCAAAGATAGACTTGTTTGTTTAAGGGGTGCCAAGGTAGACCGCGTCATTCATATAATCATATTGATTGAATTTTTTTGGAAATAGTCATTCAATAGGATTATATGAACTTAGAGGGTTCTGTTGATGATTTTAATGATTATTCGAACTAATATTATAAATTCGAAAGTAAGTTTGTTTGTTACGCTTTCACGCTAAAACGGGTGAAAGGATTTGAATGAAATTTGGCACACAGATAGACCATGGCCTAGGTAAGGACATAGGCTACTTTTCATCCTGGATCGCAGACGAAGTCACGGGTAACAGCTAGTAATTCTTGTTGTGGTCGCGAATCATATGTTGTTTAACATACAACCTGACACTGGTCTGCAAATACCAAAACACGTAAGAAAATTTGAATTGTTAATGTCCTGACAAAATTAAAAAAAAACCGATGATAAGTGTTGATAGGAGACTGCTACTGTTACTAAAAAAATGACTTGAAACTTTTCTCTCTTTCACAAAAAAAAAATGCGTGCTATAAACCTCGTTAAGTAATCAACGTACAGCTGATGAGCCATTATCAACTCAAAAGCTAATCAAAACGACAATGAAGCTAAATTTCTCATCGACCTCCCTGTTTTCAATATCTCAGTAAAATCGCTACGGAATTTATATCACGTTAACTGCTGTGTGGACTGGGGCAGTTTCATAATTATTTTATAATTGTTGCTTTTCCATTTCTAGATAGGTTGAAATTCTAAATACAAGCTACTATGTCTATACATAGTAGCTTTTCACAGTTAAAGCTGAATAGCCACCAAGATCTATCTACTGGCGCTATTTTAAACCAACATGAAATAAAAACCGGTCAAGTGCGAGACTCCGAACCACAAGGCAAAAAACGCCAAAATAACTCGTTTCTTATAATTATGGAGACCCCTGTAATTTGTATTAACTTTAGTTTATTTCTCTTATGTATTGTTGTAGCGGCAATATAATTAATTACACACTCTGTGAAAAGTTCATAAGATACAGCCCACTGATAGACAGACGGACGGACGGACAGCGGAGGCTTAGTAATAGGGTTCTGATGGCACCCTTTGCATACGGAACCCAAGGAATGAAGTCAGTTCAAAAAAATTTCAACATAGCAGTCCTTACAACTTCTCTGCAGTAAAATTGTTTATGGCGTGCATATACTTCATGAACGCTGTTGGAAATGCAAAATTAGCCCAGGATTAGTGGCCATGGCGTGTGTTTACTCATCCTACTACTCGTAACAGTATGCGTAATATCATTTTTAACCATTCTTCTTACTGTATCTCCTACAACTCCATGACTGATTCATACAAGTCTGTTCTCCTTGAACTGACAACAAATCTGCCCACGATCGTTACGAAGAGATTACTTCAAAAATTCTGTGACATTTCTTTGTAACGTATCATCACAAATAGATATTACGTGGTTACTACGAGATTTTTATATGTGCTGTTGTGATTTTGGGTTATATCATGTTGTTTAAAAAAATCCATAGTCTATGGATTTTGTTTAGTTCGGCGTACACCGGCGTGGTCTGGAAGCGCTCCGTTCACGCGTCTATTTCGATCGTTCAGTGTAAGCTCGACACGTTCGACTCGGTCAAACGAGATTATTAACCCTTGCACCGCTCTATCACTAAACAAACGTAAAGTTGACCTTTATGATTCATACGTTTCGCATCCGCGCTTTCTATTTACACACAACCTTGCTTTAATTTTATTTTTAAACGCATTGCTTTTATTTGATTTCCAAAAATGTACGTATCTCGGCGGGGCGAAGCAGTTGGATCTATTTTAGATTCGTCTGCACGCAATTCAACAACGCCGTATGCTGAAATGTTTCCGTCAAACGAATTTCATCTTTATTTTGATACAGTTACGACGCTCTTTTGTTTGTTTTCAGTAGAATGTAAACAAAAAGTTGTACTTTTAATTTTACATTTCACTGCGCCCTTGTTTATGTGACAAAAATGAGCAATAAAATGGTTTTATATATTCATAAATTAATTGTTTTAAATCAAGGAGTGTAGAAATCTCAATCAAACCTTTCTCTTTAGTTTTCAGCTTCCATTCTTACACGGTACTCTTCAGAAAAACTGTAAAATATTTTTTACATGTTTGCACAAAACGACAATACGTAGGTAGTTCGTAACGCACTGTTCGCGTTTAGCATTTGGCTCAGTTAGCGATAGTTCAGTTTGTTCTGTCCGGCAATTAGCACTTTTTGGCGGCTGTCATCGAATCCTGTGATGGCTGATGAAACTGTTTACAATGCCCACGTGAATTTTGTTGCGAATTTGTTCATTATAAGCTTGAAAATTCGAATAAAAGATGGCTGTAAGGAAAAAGGTAGATCAAAGAAAATACAGATTTTGCGAAAGATGTCGGCAAGGAAGTCAACTTTCCGATGACAGCTAGTAGAGGCGGAAGGAAGAACAAAACGTGTAACACCACTAATGTGCCTCCGCTACGCCAACGCTACGCCAGCGCTACGCCAATACTACGCCACTAGTACGAAAACGCTACCCCAACCTCAAATAAATTGAAAAAAGGTCAAGAGGATGGTGGCTTAGCTTAAAAATAGGGAGACTAATTCTCTTCTTTACCTATTTGTGACAGTCGGTGTTGACTTTTTTCTTTTGACTGTTCAGTGTTTATGTTGTGTACGTAGGTACTCGTAGTATATCTTCCAGTATGTGACAAACAAGTGTATATTCTTTCTTTTAGTTATTTTCCCTGTCCTGCATTCTAATCGCGTGACACAATATCACAAAGATATTGCTAATCCATTGCTTCCTATGTTCGAAAAATTTATCTCCTCAACAACGTACATAACGCAATCAATGTTGTAGAACTGTCAAAATGAAACCCATTGCTACTGATAGTGCGTTACGCAATTACCCCGCTGGAAACGTAAAACTTTCAACAAAATAAAAGTCACGATCTAAAACTAGGCATCAAGAAACCTTACCAGTGTACGAACTAGTATTGATTAATCCCGATTTAGAACAAAATATCAACAGAAATAGCCTTGAAACATGCTCGAATCCCTCTGCAATAATAATTGAACAACATTCACACTGAATCCACGAATCGATGCAGACCAGACAAAGGGCATACAGACGGTAAATGCGCATTTCATTCCTGCAACAATTTATTTGACCATTTACTTGATTTGTACGTTCAATGTTCACCTTTACGTTCAAATTGCTGGTAATTTGCCACTATTTATTGATCGATAGCCTATACAGCGTGTATCAGAAAGGTATTTAAGGGTGTGGTACAGAACTCACTAACTGAACAACTTTCTCCATGGGACCAACGTTTTTTCGTGATCACGATAATCACGAAAAAAATAATTAGGCATCAAATTCAGAAAATCAAATTTCAGGCTTATACCACTGTGCCACACCCTTAAATTTGACCACATCTTTCTGATACATGTTTTGTACAGCCTGTATAGGTACTTAATGCGAATGTAGTATTATTTATGGTTACCTTTCCAAGTTCAAATTATGGTATACTAGCGACCCGCCCCGGCTTCGCACGGGTGCAATGCTGATCACTACATAGTATAAAACAAAGTCGCTTCCAGCTGTCTGTCTGTCTCTATGTATGCTTAGATAAGAGTGATTCAAGAGGAAGGTTTATATGTATAATAATGCATAATATAGTAGAGAAACACTGATAATTTTAAAGCCATTGCGGCCGGTAACGCCCGCATTTTAAATCTGTAATATCTTCGAAAATATTAATTTCAATTACATGCTGTAAAGGGCCATAATGATCTATATGAAATGCACAATGTTTTTAAGGTACTTAATTGGATAAAGATGAATGCTGTATTGCCTAAAATTGCTTCTTAAATAAGCCATTATTTCTCGTAAAAAGTTAAGGATAAAAAATGGTTATTGTGGGTTATCCCTAAGAGATAGACATATACCATCGCGGACTTTTTTGTAGAACTTTTTAAGGTGTACAATACTGTTGTACATTATTTTGATCTATCTCGAATGGTTCAGCCAGCGTTTACAATGTAAGCGCAAAAAAATGTGTTTATTTACGACATCACATTAGAAACCTCTAAAATTATCAGTGTTTCTCTACTATATTATGCATGTATTATACATATAAACCTTCCTCTTGAATCACTCTATCTATTAAAAAAAACCGCATCAAAATCCGTTGCGGAATTTTAAAGATCTAAGCATATATAGGGACAGACAGACAGGGAAGCGACTTTGTTTTATACTATGTAGTGACAATACAATACCTTATAGGTCAAAAGAATTGATTTTAGTGCTACATTGCATATAAAGATAATGGGTTCATGAGTTTTAAAGTTTATAAGCTTTTGATTTAGATAGTTAATTGTTATCATATCAAATGATGGAATGCTTTTTGAATCAGGGTGGCAACTGATTCTTTAAATAGGTTACGAAATGGTCCGTACTTCCGTAGCAGACGAAAGCGTTCTCCTATAACAAAGTAATTGGAACTAAAATGTTTAATTTTATTAACAACATTAAAAATCTTATTACAGTTATTACTACAATGTTTACAATCATTGAGTTTTTGCCTACGTCACGCAAAAAGTTCAAAGACCTCTTGACCAGTACCCATTCTAAAATGATTCTAAAACATGAATCAACATTCATATTTGAGAAGATAATAGATAACCAACCAAAGACCATCCTAGAGCGAGACGCGTCTGACGAAACCATAAGCAAAGACTTCCACAAATACTGGAACGAACTAACAAGAAGTTACATCCAAGACTAACAAGATACATGAGATTCAGCTCTGAACTCATCTCCCAAGCTTCAGAGTAAGCCAGTCAGTCACGTCATCCCTAAATCGAACACAAACACAATTCACCCAGCCGAGTTCGTTGACCGGACACTTCTCAGATTTTTATTACAACAAACCACAAACCACTTTCTTCACTGTTTTGATATTAGTTAAACGCCAGTTTGCAGTTACGTCCAACACTTTGGACGTGGAAAGATCCATCCGGGTCACTTAGGTGTTTGGACAACACTTTTCAACATCTTGATTTTATGGCGAATTCGTGCAAACACCTTATTGATCATTTGTTTACCAAATAGTAGGTTAGCTAAACATTTATAGCGGATCAACCTCAATACGCGCCTGGGAAATATTAATTCAAACTTTGGGATTTTTAGCAAAATTCAATAGTAAGCGCGCTGGTGCAATACTTCTTGTAGGTCCTACAATCGGTCACTTCTTTTTTTGACATTTGATTTCTACTGTTTCATTTAGCTCCAACAAATAATCGGCCTCCAATTGTATGCCGTCTGCGAATACTCTAAGGGCTCTTTCTCACGGCAAGACCCCGTTTTTTGCAGGTCCGGTTTTTTGCAGGATCCCGTTTCGTATTAAATATACATATTCACACAAGCATCCTGTTTGCCGGATACTGCGAACGGGATACTTATGTAAATATGTATATTTAAACACGTACACTACTAAACGGGATCCTGCAAAACACCGTACCTGCAAAAAACGGGATCTTGCCGTGGGAAAGAGCCCCAAGACTGCAAGTGTGCAAGATGATATTTCTTATGGGAATCCATTGTCGCCATTATTATGTAGTTATATCAATTACACAATGGGTTTTCTCATCTCATACACTCTCACTGTGATCCAATACTGCTTGTTCAATGAGAAACTCATATTATTTTTGTACCCATACGAAATGCTTCAGCCAGTTGTATTGTTTACCTTTTTAGTTGAGTGAATGCTACTTACAGACTACCAACTAATAATGAATGAAGTGACAGTAAACATATTCTATACAATAATTATTTCGCCCCGGGTGTTATTCGTAGATCAATGATAGTCGTTACGGGTAGTCAGTCAGAAGCCCAAAAGTGTGACAACCAGTCTTACCAAAGGGTAGGTATCGTGGGAGGTCAGATAGGCGGTCGCCCCATGTAAAATACTTGTATTCAGCTGCATCGGGCTAGACTGGAAGCCGACCCCATCATAGTTGGTAAAAGGCAGACATTCTTCAATTTTTGTATTCTAATTACTTACGAGTCATAATGCAACAATTTCCATGTTACAGCCTACCTGATTTACAGTTGCAGCCTCTAACTTTGTCTCAAGGAAACTAATATTTCAGTATGTGGAGCAGTGGATGCAATGAATCATGCCAATTGTTTACACTGGGTTTTCTAAATTAAACATTATATAGTACGCCGACCAAAATGAGAAAATGTAAAATAATTTTGAGTGCGTACAGGAGTGGAAGATATTGAAGCCACGTCAAATTTGCGAGCGAAGTCAATCATTTTAGGATTTAAATATTATTCTCAAAGAACGATTATTGTTTTAAATTTAAGAAATCACGAAGTCGAAAGTCTTTTCTATTGTTACGGAGCAAATCCATAATTTGAAAAAGCAGGCAATACATCAATTCCACATCCTTTTACATTATCGCGACTAAAAGGCACGGAGCATCATAATTTCTTCATTTCTGTGAAGACGAGCATTTCCAATTACAAAATGCTCCATTGTTCCCAAACAAAAGGCCATTCACTGCGCAGGCGCATTATGTTGACGTATATTATCACATTGTCTCGACACACAACTCTGGTTCCACGCTTCGACATTATAGTAAGTCGAGATTCGTGTTACGACATCCTGAATTCACAATTTCTGTTATGGTTAAATCAAGAATGGAACCTTTTTATCGATGTTTTGGTCGTTTTGAATGGCACTTCACTACTCTTACTATACTTATTCTACATTTCCCTCAAAATTGAAGAATACAAACAGAAATTCTCAAAGCTTTCTACGCTTCATCAATGTGGCATTACACGACCCATTTGACATCAGGAAAGTAGACGAGAACAGGGTCCTTAGTCGCCAGACTTTAGATAAAAAGACGTTTGCGTAACGTATATAAATTAGTTTCAACACAAAATGTCGGCCTGCGGCCATCCTAATTAGCTGTTCACGAAACACTTGCGCTACATGGGCCATAAACAAGAAAACATTAAAATACAGCAATCATTTTGTTAGAGGCCTGCGCCAAAAACAAGTAATACTGTATATTAAATAAAATAATATTATTGACTTTATAAAAATAATATCTGTGGATATGTGCAGTCAAGTTTGTTATCGATAGTTACACCTGAATGCACGTGAATTTATAAACCAAGTAAAAGATATTTTTTGACACAACTTGTCACAAACATGCTAAGATCAAACGCGTCTTTATTTTATGTTCACCTTAATTTTTTGGACTGACGTACTACTGACGGGGACTAATAGGTCTTTCGCTGTATAACGTTGTTTTTCAGTTTTCCCAGAAATAATTAATTTGCACTTAACGATGCAAAATTAAGAGTGACTCCAAATTTCTTTTTTACAGGTCGTGAAGCGAAAATGATGTAATTTTAGATTAGTGCGTCAGTTGATTTATAAGAACGGTGACAGTTGACGGTGGAACTCGCCTTCACCTTGGTGCGAGAACTGGTTTATATCAAGGGGATTCTACATTGACAGCGCCCGTGACACCCGCGCTCTGGACTTGTCCAAAATAAACACCTCTAACAATGATACAGGCGAGACGCAATAAAAATATATATGTGTCCCCATTCGCCGTCTCCCACATTTTTTAACAAGGTGATATTGGAATTAAAAAGATGTCATGCTCCAGTGACACACCACGATTCACCTGATCCTAAATGCAACTGTCGTCTGTTGCTAATTGCGTCTTTGTGGGAAAAATATAACCGCGGTGCGGGTCTCGATCAAGCCCAATTAGTTGAGGATCCTATCCACTTACTGAAGGTATCTGTTTCCTCGTGGTGGTCGTCGTAATGGTCTCCACGGTCTCCTCTACCATGGTCGTCTCGTGGTCGCCCTCTCCCTTGTCGGTCCATGGTCCAAAGAACTCCGACATGTTTGCCGTTATATTCTTCTACACCCACTGCACTGAACTCCGAAAGACCTTTGACACACATTCACTGCACTTCACAGAACGTTCACAAATAATTGGTCGCTATCACACATTAATCCATAAATGATTATCTTATTAGGACCGTTTTAAACTTCGATATTGTCGTGTAATTCAGGTTCGTTGGGTGGTGTGCCCATAGCTGTGATAAACTTTAATCACGGATCAATATTCGGAAAGCGTCGACAAGAACGTTTTCTGGCGCTGCACTGCGGAGACGGCCAGAGTTGATGTTGTTTAAAATCCTACTGGAAAACTGAAATAACCGGCGCGAACAAAAAGCACCAGCCAAAACATTTCACGTGAGGGCGTATTATTAGTTGGACGATCTAGCCGAAAGAGTTAAGTGTCGCGGCGGCTTTTAGCTACAATTATTCCAGATTGGTATTGGTATTTTCCGCATTTATTATTTTGCAACGCGAAATACCACCTATGTAGCGTAGCGCGGAACACAATTCACACAATTTACTTTGACATAAACTGCCTCTTAATGTCACTTTTAAACGCTTTGTTAAGCTCACTAACTGGTTAATTTTCGAAACAAATATCAGAACTGCAGGTTTTGTCTTATTTGTCGTATTTGTATTTTATGGTGGAATTCCGATTGCGATTCTGACACATTACGAGAATTGGCTCAACATCAGAGTTTTTTATGATATCTAAATTAAAAACAAGTATTTATATCAAACCAAATGTCTGCAGTCCGTTATATTCAGCTTCTTTAAAGACCTAGATATTTTAGGTTATAAACTACTGGTGGGTAGCGTAATAAAAAAAAATGTTTATTAAATTGTGCCCGTTTGATATAAGCTTATAAAACTTCTTCTACTTTATGTGAAAATACCAGTCGGGGAAAAATACTTTAGAATTGCACACTGTCTGTTATTTCCAGTAAATATTTACATACAATTAATTACCAACACACAACATTTATTTTTTACTTCTCCTATCGCAGGTCTGCTGGAAGAAATTTCTTAAGACATAAGCAGTACCTTTGTACTCAAATTTTAATTATGTCATATCCATATGTATTTTACTGTGTCCATAAATAATATAATAAATAAATAAATAAAATCCAGTGGTTGGTAGTGGGATACATTATTGTATGTAGCCATCCAGAGCGGCGGGCGTCGACGTAGGCGCTGACAGCTTCTCCACTTAATATAAATACGCGGTTCTCCTAACAGCGCGCGATAAATCTGTAGCATGCTTCGGGGATTAACGCCCGACACGATACTTTAGCAGCTATATCGTTATCGATAAAGTCCTTTATCCAATGTAGTCGCATCACTAGGCTTAACATGATACAACAATGTAGACCGTACTCAGATTAGAATATGGCTCAGAATCGAATGCAGCGACAAATTATGGGTCATTCCACAAATATTCCAGGTTTTTATGCATGAACTGGTAATTGGATCGAAATCTCTTTCATGTGGAGTGATCATTCGCTGATTTGCGATTTCGTTGTAACAGATGGTAACAGTTCGGAAACTTAAGACGTTAATGAGAAAATGTGAAGAATTAATCGTATTGTGAATTTTTGTGCCAAGAAACATTGCCTGTCGCTTGGGAACGTTAAAAGAAATTAAATTCTGTAACCAAGGTCTAAGGACTGAAAGACATACATTAAATTCGCATGAACAGAGAAGTCCATTGTGAAATAAATCATTTCCCGTTTTCAGGATTGATGGGTTAGGTAAAGTTTTTATGTACTTCACTTGAATAGTTCATAATTGTTTTTTGCTTTTTTAACCATTATTATTATATTGTGACCATTATTGTAGTGTTGTAGGTATTTTACAGAAGCGTCTAACGGCCGCTTTCTATATTCGATCCCAATCCTTAATTTGCTGATCCAGATTGATATTTCAAGCCATTTCCTAATTTAGTATTTCAATAACCGATCCAAAACTCTCTATCCCGCTCCTTTTTTTATATCCATCTTTTGGAGGACGGATCGGATTTTTGCGTTGGTATTTGTATGAAAATGACAGTTATGCGTTTTCTATAACCGATCTCTGATTTTGACAACTCGATTTTTGGACGTCATTGATATTTATTTGCGATCCACAAATTTTGACCGATTGTACTGTGCAAAAACGTGAAAATGGAAATATAAATAGATTGTACAGAAAAAAGTGCAGAATATACAGGGTGGAAGAAACATCAACGAAAAATCTGTTACCATGGATTCAGTACATAATTCTTGAACATGCGTAACACTCTATTACTCTCAATTTGAATCATTCTGAAGAATATTGCTAATCCATTGCTCCGTGTGTTCGAAAAATGTGTCTGCTCAACAACGTAAATAACGCAATGAATGTTGTTGAACTGTCAAAATGAAACCCATTGCTACTGATAGTGTGTTACGCAATTAGCCTGCTGAATAGGGTATAAAAGGGTATCAGTAATTGAAAAAAACCTGATTCCTACAAAAGTACAATACCAAAGTGGTCAAAATGTATGGAAAGACATTTTTTTTCGTCGATGCTTCCCTGTATAGCAATGTACTTAATATTATTATTATTATTATAGCAATGTAAGTATCCTTCGAGCAAAAAGTTATTTATT
This sequence comes from Eremobia ochroleuca, assembly GCA_949629135.1. Classification (NCBI taxonomy): domain Eukaryota; kingdom Metazoa; phylum Arthropoda; class Insecta; order Lepidoptera; family Noctuidae; genus Eremobia; species Eremobia ochroleuca. The sequence continues at coordinate 4,401,372 of OX451389.1, forward strand.
GCAAAACTCTCACAGATGGATTACGATTAGATCTGCAGTTTTGTGGCGTGTAGATATATAAAATGAATTATTATATAAAACTTTTTATTGTGAATTCCTTGAATACTTACTTTTTTTACGATCTTTCATTAATTTACGCGAAACAAAGTCATGGTGTTGGCTATTTATGCTTCTTTAATATATTTCTATGTAGAATTAAAGTTGTTGAGGCATTTAAAGGCTCAATTCAATAGACAGTTCAACAACATTAATTGCGTTATTTATGTTGTTGAGCAGACAACTTTTTCCAACATATGAAGCAATGGATTAGCAATATCATTCAAAATTATTCAGATTGAGTGGTACGCAATTAGGGTGCCGATGCCCTATGTCATACAATATTATACCTACGTAAAGAAAAGTTTTCAAAGTGAGTACTTTCATTTTTTTTTTGCTGGACCCGGAACAACTACTTGTAGGTCACACAAATATTAGTTCCGTGCGGGTATCGAACCCGCGACACGCAGCTCTTTCTTTGTCTATTATCTTGTTTTCTTTGAGAAAAACCAAGTAAACATGTTTACACATACACACATCGGCCTCTGTTTTTCCTAGTTTACATTTTCTGCCCAATTTCACCCACTGCTCTTGGAAACTGGTCGTTGTAAACACGAGTAAACACACCTATCTAACTTTCCTTTCTGAATGGAAATCCTCATGGATGTCCTGTATCTGGGTCAGACTCTTACTGACTAAAACCACATGTTGTTCTCCAACTACCTTTGGCCGAGGCGCTGAAATGGGGTACTTGCGCAATTTGTCGCGCTCCTCTGGCCAGCGGGGTAATTGTACGTAACGTGACACATTAACAGTAGCAATGGCATTGATTTGACAGTTCAACAACATTCATTGCATTATTTACGTTGTTGAACATACTCTTACAAACATAATTATGAAGCAATGGATAGCAATATCCTTCAAAATTATTCAGATTGTGATTAAAAATGTGTTACCCATTTAGGCATCTCAGAGCACACAACCTCCACTTCACTGATGATCAGCGGCCTAGAAGATCCCGGCCCGCTTACACGAAATATGGACAATTCAACCCGTTCCTTTTCTCAAACAGAATAGGCGACATAGTATACTTAAATAAATCCGAGAGAGGCGAACCGCTCTACAACAGAACGACCAGTATAGACTTTGACTAGCAGAGTCACTCCTAATTTATAACTAAGTAACTTCAGGTCTAGGACCAGATTGTATCTTAAATCCAAAACATCTCACATTTGCTTTATATAATTCAAACGTGTGTGAAAAGAATTACACATTAGGTTGCAAAAGATCCCCTACCGGACAAACTGCGCCAAGCAAAGTACACCGAATGCATTTGTAAAATTTTGATTTATAAGTGACATGTAACTTTTCTTTTTTTTTCCCTAACCAATGAAAATAAATAAATATTCTATTCTATTCTATTACCCACTTAGGGTGCTGGTATTTGCCCGCATGACTCCTCACGGATCCCGTCACAAACATATCAATACCTACATTTTACGTTCTCTCCACACACGTTTATGCTCTGGGATGGTCTTGTGGCACGAATAGCATTCATCTCTATTGTTAGCTAGTTAATTTTATGGCCGCTGACATACGCGTGGCGCAATAAACATCAGTCTTCATAACGACTCCCTTTGGCTTTTCAACACGAACGTAGGTACCTACAGGAACCTACAATGGACCCATGTTGTCACACCAACAATGCACACGGTGCTATTTGTCAACTGGATAAAAGGATACATCCGAATATCCGAAACAGAGTATTTAGAATAATTAACATAACCTACATACAGAGAACATTAATTACATGAGTACGGTTGGGAAAAAAAGTTATAACACGTCCAAATTAACGAAACGCACTTGCATCTGAAATTTTCAATTAATTGATCTGTGCGAACATGATTTTGAATGTACTGTACCTACATATTCATTCGCGTTTTTTCTTAGCCATGCATTTGATACTTCTTTGGTTCCAAATACGTAATTATATGACCCTCTGTATAATTTTTACACAACATTTTCAATAACGTTTTCAATGACCCAAGATTTTTCAATAACGTGACGGTGACTTAATACTACAAGGTATGTTTAGAAAAAGTTGATTTGTTTATTGTGCTTTTTAATGTCCAGCTTCTTTTGAAAATAAAAGCCCAGGATCGCACGGGCGCGTTTTCCCGCGGCGACTTTTTTTTTCGCACACTTTATTTCCAACGCGCTGCTTAACGCCGAGAGTTGAATATCCAGTGCCCGATAAAATCCCGCCGCGATATTTTTACATCTGTGCGAACGTGGACTAATAGTCTTTTCAACGTGTTGCTGTCTGTACTCGACGTACGTTTTGTTGACAAAATTCATTACAATGAAAAGGTACAAAAGGTTACATTACTGCGCAGTTTTTCTACTACATAGGTACACTGCGTACCTATTGCTCATTGACCAACATACTAAATGATAAATAAATAAATGATAAATGATTTATTTTCTGTAAGTAGGTTTGTACAAACACTTTTACATGTCAATCATATTTTTTAAACTAGATGAGGTCGGCGTTTCCTATCTGACTACTCTGAGAAGAAAGGCCGAAACAAACTCAGAGGTCACAGTCTCTTTTAAAGTCCAGACATAATCTTGGTCAGATCATGTGAAGACCATGCAGATTGGTGTCTGAAATGGTCTTTTGAGTAAAGAACCACACAGATTGAGCGGACCTGTCCAGTCAGTGCACGCATTTGTCAAAAATTGTGTAGCTCAACTCAGAACTTGAGGAGCCTTACGATTCGACGAACAATACCAATGAAAGGACATTTGGGTAGGCCGCATAAATTACTCAAACTGCCAGACCATGATTAAAACTAACTAAGAAGGAAAAAAGAAAAAAGAAATGACCCACATAGTCTTCACACTCACAATAATAATAATAAAAATAAGATACTATACAAAGTAAATATCCATGTCATTGTTTATATAAAATTCATCAATGTCAATGTGTATATAAAAATCCGGACATCATCTTTGATCTTTGAGGACCATGTAGATTGGTGTCTGAAGTGGTATTTTGAGGGAAGAACCACACAGATTGAGTGGACCTGTGCAGTCAGTGCACGCATTCGTCAGTAATCGTGCAGCTCAACTCAGAACTTAAGGAGCTCAACGATTCGACGAGCAATACCAAGGACAGAACATTTGTGTAGACCGCATAAACCACTCAAACTGCCAGACCATGATTAAAACGGAAACAATGACCCACATAGTCCTCACATTCACAATAATTAAAATAATATAAGACTTTAAACAGTAAATGTTCATGTCATGTCATAAATAGATATTAAGAAAGAAAAAAAATAACAAAAGTGTAAATCAGCAAAATAAAAAATAAACAACATTCACTGTCTAGACCTATTGGAGCAGCTCAATCCCAAGCGTTTTTGTCCTCAATATAGTCTTTTACAGTATAATAGGCTTTGTGGCATAGTTTTAGCTTTATAAAAGATTTGAATTTATTAATGCTTAGTTCTTGAATGTGGCTAGGAAGTTTATTATAAAAACGTATACATTGGCATCTAAACGAGCCACCTATTTTCTTGAGCCTTGTTGTAGGAACAACAAATTTATGTTTGTTCCTAGTATTTATATTATGGATATCACTGTATTTCTTAAACAGATTAATATTTTTATGTGCATACAAAAGATTATCATAAATGTACTGAGAAGGCACAGTCATTATATTAATCTCTTTAAATTTGTCTCTGAGGGAGTGTCTGGGACTTAATTTATAAATGGAACGAATTGCCCTTTTTTGTAAAATAAAAATTATCTGAATTTCGGCGGCATTTCCCCACAACAGAATACCGTATGACATCACACTATGAAAATAACTAAAGTAAACTAAACGGGCTGTCTCTAAATCAGTTAAGTCACGAATTTTCCTAACGGCGTATGCTGCAGAGCTAAGCTTTTTTGACAATTTATCTATATGGGGGCCCCATTGAAGCTTGGCATCCAAAGTTATGCCTAAGAATACTGTGGTATTTTCGGGTTTTAACTCTTCACCCTTTATGAGAACACTAGTTTCTACTATGTACACTATGTACAGACGCCAGCACATCAAGCTACTACAATCTGTCAGATTTCTTTAATAGATTTTCAACTTTAATTCTAAAGCATAAGGTTCAAAGTTGATTGGGAAAATCTGACAGTTTCGGGTAGCTTGATGTGCTGGTGTCTGTACATATTTTGACAGAATGCCAGTACGGAATTACCTGCAGGAACATTAGTTTGTTTATATGTCTCCTGGAAATTACGAGGAAAACTGTTTTTCTTTTAACACTTTGTAAAATGTTAAATGAAGGGAATGTTAAAAAAAAAATCGAGGATTTGACATAATCATTCTTATATCGTACCTAGTAGATAGGTAATTAAAGAAACAATTCCTGAAAACTATGAAATTCAAGATCAGCATTTCGATTTCGTAAAAATCTCACCGTGAAAACTTGCGTGGAGTGAGCTGTCAGTGTCATCCCACTGATGATAGGGATTGACTAAGCAAACATTTACAATCATAATCGAGATTTTAATAATATTTTTTATGCTAATTCCATTGATATTTTTATATAATTTCAAAACTAGTGTTATAGTTGTCAAAACATTACTAGTTTGTGGGATTTTAAAATAAAATAGCAAAACAGAAACTAAGTCAGAAATTATTATTTTTTTCTTTTTTTTTTCCTCCATTAAAACCCCACAAAATAGTAATGTTTTGAGAATTAAAATAAATTATCAATAGAATTAGCATAAAAAATATTATTAACATCTCGATTATGATTGTAAATGTATGCTTGGTCAATCCCTAGTATCAGATGGGATGACACTGACAGCTCACTCCACGCTCACTTCACCTAAGTTTTCACGGTGAGATGGTTACAGAATCGCACTGCTGGGTAGTTTTTTTATAACTGCAGTGAGGTTTTGATTGCTAGGCGTGTCAATGCAATTTCTGATAGGTTTTCATGATATATTCGACCTCTGCGCTGCCAGCTGCCACCGAAGATGCCGTGGAAGGACTTACAAGCGTACAATGTCAAAGCGAAATGTCAATAGCAAAGTATAATGTCGTGCCATCGACACGAAGAATGGACATCAACCATGCATGGATGGGTGAATATTACTTATACAACGTGTAACGTTAAATGCGCAAAACCTGAAAGTAGTTTGATCAGAATAACGAGCAGAATTAATTGAACCACTTTGTAATATAGGTCACATTTTTCAAAAAATCTTCATTAAAAACGTTGCCATGTCTATTTATTAATAGTTCAAGCAAGCCAATCTCAGTGCGGCGCAGCGGCCCGGTGACGACTCCTCCCTCGATAACGCGTTGTCGCAGACGCAAGAAACGTTCAGAATGGCCAGTAAAACTAAAACAGCACATGAAACCTTTACAATTTTTTTAATGACTTATTTTCTCTCTGAAATAGGTGAATTGAATTAAAAATCAGTTGGGGTGTCTGAGGTTTTGAGCATTTAACGTTACACGTTGTATAGACTGATCTACTTAGGTAAGTAAACAATAAGTACGGTAACACACACTCTTGTGGTCTCAAAAGTAACGCTTGTAACGCTGGTGCATAAAAAAATCTTAAAAAGAGTCAAATTGAACTTAAAAACAAACAATATTTTTCAATATTCTTAAAAAACACATTGGAGCATGCAGCATTACCAATCAATTACGAATCTTGAACGAATTGGAAATGAAAACAAAAGAAATTTCATTAATATATTTTTTTTTCGGTAAAGCGCCTCGTACCTATTTATTGTAAACAAAAGCTGTGCAACATATTTTGGAGTTGCTTGAAACGTTGCATAAACGTTTGTACTGTAAAATAGCTACTGCATACAATGTTTTCAAAACATGTTTCCAACAACACAAAATCATGATGCTGTTTGCTATACAACAAATAAATGTTTCGCAAGTCTTTTTACCATGAATGCACAACTTTGCTCCCCTGCTATCACTTCCAATTTTAATTTAATGACACTGCAATATACACTGAAGGTGTTCATGTCATGATGACTTACATTTTCATTCCCAAGAGGAAGCATACTCACGTGTTGTCGCTCGCTCCATCATGGCGACGCGAGCCAAGGTCACTTACCTGCAAGTACAGTCCAAATTAAATGTAACGAATGGCTAGGTTTGTCAAAAGGGACATTAAAATCTCGTGAGATGACATTTGGCTCAAATCTTGGATCAATGTTGGTGTGTTTTTGACGTTTGTTGGTGCGTTTATCATTTTCATCATAATCGGTCCGTAAATGTCTGCAGTGGACATTGGCTTTCACATAAAGCAAATAAACTGTGGTATCCTCCGATATTGGCACATCACCCATTAATAAATTACGATTTGTTTTAAAGCATTAACGGGAACGCTTCCTTGTCTGTTCCACTGTGATCACTGTGACTAACAATGAAATATAGGAGAGGAACTATAAAAGCTTTTGTATCTTCAAACGATGCGACGTAGAAAACTTGGCATCCCGTAATTTATTCGTAATTTTATCTCAACAAAAACAAAAGAAGAACGGGCTAGCTCTTTTCATTCGCTTTTCAAATTAAACAAAAAGAAAAACGCGGAATCATAGACGTTTCCGTACCGGAAAGTCCAGACAGCTACAAATAAAAGTGACAGGTGACAAAGAAAGCGCGGGAAACGTCCCTGTCATTGGGCGAGGACACTAGCGCCTCACCTGGCGTCGCCCGTGACCCGCACTATAAATACCGGGACACATCCGTTTAAAACCCATTATATAATGACATTTGCGTCACTCAAGGCTGCCTTTGGATTCCTCGTCTCTTCATAGTCTGACGTCACAATGTCTAAGCTTTCGTGAGCTGTCCGATTGTGCAGGTGAACTCAGAACTATAAACATGAATTTCTGCTAATGAATGGAAGTTGCTACGCACACGTACATACATTTTTATAAACTAAATATTAATAATAACAAAATTAACATAATCACAATAAAATTAGTCTCTAAAACGAATAGAGCGATTACCGGAAATTGACACAGTATTGACATTTGTCAAATGGTAATTAATTCGTAGCCTTGAGCGTAGAAAAAAATTCGCGTAGTTTATGGTCTAACCGCTACGCCGTAGGCAAAACGACTACGCAAAACCGTAGAAGGACCTACGGAGCGTGCTACGGAATTTCACATTAACAGATCTTTCTACAGAGAGCATTTTATTTTAATTTACTACAGTTTGCTAATTCAAAAACGCTGACTCTAAACGATCGATTTGTAATTATTAATATAGGACATTCTAATGTTTTCATCATTCAGTAGTAACCAGATGAAAACATTGGACTTTACGATCATTAAATGATTAGTTTCAGTATTGTTGTGGCCTTAGAATCTTATTAGATCGAGATTCTGTACCTATTGGATCACGTTAACGTTCACTTACGTCAATTTGTATGAATTAATTGTGCTTCCCATTATTGCCACTGGACTGCGCTACTTTAGTTTAAGTACAGACGCCAGCACATCAAGCTACTACAATCTGTCAAATTTCTTTAATAGATTTTCAACTCTATCACTAAAGCATACGGTTCAAAGTTGATTAGGAAAGTTTGACAGTTTCGGGTAGCTTGATGTGATGGCGTCTGTACAAATTGAAGTTTACGTTCGCGATCGAATGGGGAAGTAACTGTCAAAATGGTCGTGCCATTGTAGCTAGTTCCCAAAACAAGTTAATAATACGACACGAAAATGACGCGTTGTTGTGTTTCTAAATACTCCGAAATTAGATTCCACCATTTTTTGAAGGACCCTAATATTAGAACATATTCGTAGTCTTTTTTTTTTAATTAAACAGAGTTCGAGGTTATGTCGTTGTCATTTTGAAGAAGGCGATCGCTAGGAAATATTAAGGGTTTTAAATTCTGACACTTTCCATGTCAATTTGAGTAGTGTAATCAAACTAAAATCGTAAATGAAAACGAAGACCATACATATAATAAGCTTTGACCAACCTTTCTCATTGTCTCTCTCTGTTTACGCAACGCGATAGGTAACGAAAGACGTGACGTTCTTTGATTTGACGGTCAATACTGAAAACTGAATACTGCATTAGCGAACAAAGCGCTCCTTATCCTAACTATAAATTACAGTATCTGTGTGTTTAGTCTGTGGACTGCAAATTAGGTCGAGTTCTTCTGTCCATAAGATTGATCACTATTTACTAACACTAACAGCGAACTGCTTTTGTAAACCGTGGCAGTGGTGGCCCAGTGGTAACGGATACGAATTACGAGTTGTAGGTCGTAAGTTCAAACCCTGACAGGCGCTTTGTGTAAAATATTTTCATTACTACTGATCACCAAAGGTGAAGGAAAACATCGTGAGGAAACCGGCAAGTCTTAGAACCAAAAAGTCGAAGACATGTGACATCTAAACATCCAAATTGCACAAGGCCCGCGTGGGTACGACCCCTCTCACAGAGAAAGGAGAGGTAGGCCGGTGTCCCAACAGTGGGAACATTATACTCTGATTATACTAAACTGATTTTACGTTAGATAGATACCTGCTCAACGTATAAGACTGACTTATCTGACTTATGCCTGTTTTCACTCACACTAGGCAACAGCGATACATAATGAATGCCTAAATAAAAGCGCGCTGTTGGATTTGCAACGCTCGGCCCAACGCGCAAAGTTGAAATCACAAAAGCGCTCTTTTATTTAGACATTCATTTAAGTGTGACTTCGTGTTAGATAAATCGGGCAGTAGTGCACATTTGGACTACTGTTATTATTATATTGGTGTACAAGATGGTTATTTAACAACTTAATCAAGTAATCGTCGCGGATAAAAGCAAGTTATGACCTCCTTTGTTTACAATAATGATATTCCAATGAATATTCAGCATATATATCAGCATTTCTCGTCGTGCGTGGCTGCATCTGCTCAAAAGGCTCCTACATATTCAGTAGTTTCATCAATGGATGTATTCAGAACGGTTTTGTAGGCAACAACGGTGCAGGGTGATGCAAGACGACTTATAAAGGCGTTTACTAGACACCCACGTGTATAAAAAGGTACGAGTTTTAAAGGAAGTGGAGCGAAAAGTTTTTATTATGAAGAGTTTAGTAGTTGAATAGCCGCTTCGCTGGTGGGACGTCTCCAAGTGGCCCAACAAGAAACAGTTTCAGATAAAGCGTTTGTGTGTTCAATTCGAAATTTGAACATTTCGAATCCAAAATGAGTATGGACGTGTTCTTGAGTTTGTTTTTTTTTGCATGGTTTTCGTAAAGAAACAGACAGCATCTGAGCAGAGCAGAATCAGCATTAAGGTACTGCCGGTCGATTCTGTAAAAATCTCACCGTTTAAACTTGCGTGGAGTGAGCCGTCAGTGTCAATCCACTGATGCTAGGGATTGACCAAGCAAACATTAACAATCCTAATCGAGATTTTAATAATTCTATTGATCATTTTATGTAATTTAAAAACTACTATTTTAATTATCAAAACATTACTATTTTGTGGGTTTTTTAAATAAAATAGCAAAACAAAAACTTAGAATATCAATTTTGTTGTTTTTTCTTTTTTTTTTCCTTGATTATAACCCCACAAAATAGTAATGTATTGGCAATTAAAATACTGGCTTTGAAATTATATAAAATGATCAATAGAATTAGCATAAAAAATATTATTAAAATATCGATTATGATTGTAAATGTATACTTGCTCAATCCCTAGTATCAGGTGGGATGACACTGACAGCTCACTCCACGCTCACTTCACCTAAGTCTTCACGGTGAGATAGTTACAGAATCGCACTGCATCTGACCTACTCATTTTTTATAAGAAAGAACGCTTTCTAGTTGAGACGCCAGACAATATAGATTGACTCAACAGGAAAACTTTTCCTGTTCATCCATTCAACTCCAGACTGAACTAAAAGTAACTCATAATAATAATTTGCTACATTTTTAGCCTAGTTACCAGGAAGCAAAAGACATGTCATCCAATCCGGGTCAGCACACGCCGACAAATTCGCGGCGTTGTACAACTTTTATCACAACATTACTGAAGATTTATGTATTTTTAACATAGTTTTAATGCTCTCATTTTAGCAGTAAGTAAGCGATTTATGATTTCAATAAATATCTAAGAAATTACAGAATAAAGTACCTACTTAATGTTTTATTATCGCGCGCCTTTTCGACGTTGGCGAATTAGTGTATAGACCTTAGAGAGACTCGTGGCTGAATGGTAATAGCCGCATAGGCCGATCGAAGGTTAAGTTCGTGGATGGGTGACCATACATTACATATCGAGACCTCTCCGTGCCTCGGAAAGCACGTTTTAAGCCGTTGATCCCGATTGTCATTCATAGATCTTTGACAGTCGTTACGGGTAGTCACTTTTTAAGCCCAAAAGTCTGACAACCAGTCTTACCAAGGAGTATTGTGTTACCCAGTGCAGTGTGTGTCAGATAGTCGCTCTATCTAAAATACTCGTATTCAGCTGCATCCGGTTAGACTGGAAGCCAACCCCAGAATAGTTGAGAAAAGGCTAGGCAGATTGTAGACCGTATTTACTTGTTACCAGGTAAATATATTTTTCTCTAGTCGACATTTAACAGTGTTAATAAATTCTAATGAATCCATCATTAGATATCGCGGAGAACGTTTAGTGTTAGCATCAAATGCATTTGGTTATAAAACACGGAAATCGTTCTCACTTGTTTCTATCCATTCGTAAATCCAACCCGGTGATATTTACAGTCAATCTGCTACTCAAATTAAAACTAACTGCCTCGTTTGTTTAAAAAATATTATAGTTAGAAACAGCCGTGCGATTGTGTAACCATCTCACCGTGAAAACTTGGGTGAAGTGAGCGTGGAGTAAGTCGTCAATAGTGTCAATCCCTAGCATCAGCATGACTCACAGCTCTTTCTAAGCTCACTTCACCGTAGTTGTCACGGTGAGATTTTTCCAGAATCGACCGGCAGAAATCATTTATTTATTTATTTAAACTTTTCGCACAAAAAGGTATGTACAAAGGTGGACTTAATGCCTCAGCCATTCTCTACCAGTCAACCAAGGGTGGTGAAGAGATTAGATGGCAGGTGCTTTGGTTGACACAACGATGATAAAAAAAAAAGACAAACTTGTGAATCAGCTAGGTAAGCCATACTTTTCACAGCCGCCGTTATTGTGTGATCGTTCACCGCTTTCTTAAGAAACCAAAGCTTTAGGCACTTAAACGTAATGTATTTTAAGCCCATAGGTACATACATATCTAAATATCTCTTGCCTACTTCCATAAATCCACTACAGACGTCACTAATCCTCAAAATGGATTTCAATATTAGTAATAATCTTAGATTATAAACTGCATGTAGTACGTCACGGAAAATACGACGAATAGGAAGTAAAACTAGTTAGTTATCATCAAAATGAAATAATTAATGTTTCCTTGTATCTCATAATTGTGTTTACAGGCAACACTGGAGCGGTTTTGGCAATCGTAGGCGTGAATGAATCACTGGTCGCAAAGTGGGCTCATGATAGCGTGATGTGTACAAAATGTTATGTTTTTGTTCGCTTTATTTTAATTTTTATTAAATTATAAACATAAAGTTATTGTTTTGTTTAAAAAAATGAAGAGATAATAAAATGTTTAAATATCGGCTGGCGTTAAAATTCGTATCATAAACATATGACTCAGACATTTGCAATATTTTTATTATCTTTGGCCAGATAAAATATTCTTAAACTTGACTATTATTTTAAATGCTGTCAAAACTTTTTGCGTAGCAAAATTGTTAGTCCGGCCGTCGAGAGAATGCGTTCTTGACACCCGTCAGTTTCATATAAACGAATACGTGTTTTGCGAATTTGATCTTTAGTACTTACTGGAATTGTCGCACTGACAGATAGGGAAACATTGAAAAAAATAAGGTATCACTACCTAGGCGTAGTATAAAGATCTGTCTTTATAAACGAAGTAGATATCTAACACGCTTTATAAGCGTGGATTCCACTGCCTGAGCACTTCAGAAGGTAAAACCAAGTCATGATTTGTATTTAAGGTTCTTCAGAAACGCTGACCCAGGAAAACCCTTGGATAAATAAGACATAAATGTAAACAAAAACATAAATTATAAAATTAATGAGTAACAAATTGCCCTTGGCTTCTTACCTATGCCTTTGATACGTATAATATGTCAATTCACGGCACATCGTATATCGCTTTATTTACTTATTAAAATAAATTATATTCGTCATAATTCCGAAGCAAGTACAAACTCAACGTCAGAAATTATAAATAATACCATCATTACCGAAATAAGTTTCGTCGCCTTCTCGTCAATTTTTTTACTTGTTTTACGGTCGTGAACTCGGTCTCTGACTTATTTTAATGGTAATCATTTACTCTTTATTACTCAGAGCGTTATAATAAACACAAATATACAGCTGAGACGCGAATATATTGCGAACAATGCATGTGCATTAGTGTCGTAGTATTTGCATTTTTGGCAGCCAATCAAAATACCAAAAAAAAAAGAAAAGAAAACAGTAATAAATTGTTTATGTGTATTTTTTGTTTTTATTTTAATGTAACTCCATATTAGATACAAAAAGAGTAAACAATTTAACATAAGATCCTTGTGGGATTGAGATCGATTGATAGAAATACTCTTTACTATGTACAGACGCCAGCACATCAAGCTACCCGAAACTGTCAAATTTTCCCAATCAACTTTGAACTTTATACTTTAGCGATAAGTTTGAAATCTAATAAAGAAATTTGACAGATTGTAGTAGCATTGATGCTTGATTGTTGAGCTTGCTGGCGTCTGTACACTATACAATTACAGATATAAGAGTAGAAATTTTAGAAGGGGTGACATAAGGGAGAAAGTAGAGACAATATTGTGAGGAAGTCGGTAGTGTGTGAGTAATATTTTATTATAAAAAGTTCAGTACCTAGTCATTTTCATAACGTTGTCGAACAGTAGGTACAAAATACGTTGAAAAAAGGGGAATGCTCGGGCGCACCCACACTCTGCCAAAACGAGACACATCACCATCCACGTCAATAACTTTTTTTCGACATTCTCGAAGTTCACACTTTCATAAGTAAAATAAGACACAATAAATATATTTCGAATTATTGAACGGAAAGGAATCTTGTTGTCAATACCTATTTGCAGATTTTATTTTGTTATAAAAAACTACAGCATAGGCACCTTCTCCCTTCATGGAATCTATCTCTCTTTTTTCGGACTTTTAAAGCAAGTGAAGAAATCTCTATAATAATAAGGACGCTTTTCTACTTTCTTTGGTTTTGTACAAGGAATAGTATTTATTTTTATTTATTATGTTATTCCTCTTTAGACCATTTTCTGTGCAAATACATTTGTCCAAAAAAAATCTAACAAAACGCCACATGTCTTTGGCTCACTCAACCGAATGACTAACACTGCAAAATGTTTCTTTGCCCTAAAGGGAATATAAACCTAAAGATATTTTTGTCCACGCGTCGTCGCACTGTGCTGTTGTCCGGTAAATTATATTCGGACAGCTGCAAGTGACGCGTGTCTACTCATCGATGTAGGTTAATGCAAGCAGCGACATCTCTCCGACGGGGAATGAACTAGCGATTCCGACGGCGGCCTACGTAACAAAGCGTGGCGTTTGCCAGTTTCAGCGTCTACGTCTGCTGGAAGAAATTTTGCTATGTAGTTTTACAGCTGCAAGATTTTTCTTTCGTTTAAAAGTGATCTAGATTTACAGTCCTCTTTTTTAAACTGCAGATATTTTCAATTCAGAATCAAAGGATCACGGAGAAGGGAACCACAATTTCAATTGTCATTCGGGCATTTAAAAGTTTGAAGTAAAAGGACCAAATCAAGCTGACTCCTGACGTCTTGAACAACAAGAGCACACGGCAAATAATTCGACAGTTGAATTGTCGAATTGACCTTGTTCTCTTGTGTCTTCCAATACATCGGTTTAAAGCCCCAAACTAGCACACTATTGTGACCCTCAAGAAATCTTCCAAGGCATTGCAAAAGCAATACGTAGATAGCTAAATGTATTGACAGACACCACATACAGATCCATGAAGGTATATCTAATCGCTAAAAGCCATGTGCTGCTCCAACAAAGACAGCGATGATAGACGTCGGCTAACCGTCGGCTGTTTCGAAGAAATATACATGACGAAATGTATTACGTCGTTCGAACGTAATATTTTGTAGAGGAAGAGAAGAAACCAATATTCTTAGAGAGTAAGAGAAGAATGGGAACCTTTATATGGTTGGAAGACAATGCCGCGATCTAGTACCATAGGTAGGGAAAGCTTTTTTTCCACTAGTCGTTCATCACACAAATAAGATTCCAATTCCATTAGTTATTCTGCTTAACACGGTTTTAGTTAAGCAGAATAACTAATTGAATCATTTTTTCAGGGTCGTTTGCGCATGTGATGTCGAAGACAATCAAAAGGACAACAAAGAATTGACTTCTTTCCAAATCGCATCATTGTAAAATATACGACGAAAAACAATACGTCGTTAAGACGTAATACTTTGTGGGTAAAGGAAGAAGAGGATTTAATATTCATAGAGAGAAAGAGAAGAAAAGGAATCTTAATACTGATGGCAGACAAAAGGACGATGTAGTACGCTAGGTAGGGAAATACCTTTCGTACTACATCAGCAGAGCTTCGTAACTTCTTACACAGAAAAACAAGATTCCTATGACACGGTTTTAGTTAGGTTGAAGAAATAATTGTAGGTACATTGTTCATAGAATGAGAGCTCTATTAACTTCCTTCGATGAAAACGGCTCGATGTAAATATGATTATCATTGAGAATATTCTCAATTGGACTAGAATAGAAACCTACTTAGGCGATTCATGGCTAGAAAGCTATTTTGAATTCGAACCAGCCATAATATTATCCTTCACAAAGGATTATCATTAGTACCAACAGTGAACAGAACTAGGAAGGACGCTACGTCTGCTTAAGACATAAAAGCTTAAAATAAACAAGAGAGACACAAAACATTAGTTGATCGATATATTTAAAGTCCCCGTCATCCCGTTTCTATAGTTCAAAAGTTAATGGTCTTTATAGACATTCATCGATTGAGTTTAATTCTTCCCAATGCGCAATGACTATTCTGAATAATTGTAGTTTTAATGTTTCCCAAGAAATTATCGTTATTTTTGATTTAGTATCGTCATAAAGTTTTTTTGTAGACATTGTATCATTTCTTTCTTTCTTTGTTGACTCATACTGTTCTTTAGAAATATGCACAACGCATCATGACGTACTCCAAAGAAAGAGTTTCTTTTGAGTTTAGTCATCATTACAAGACAGTCTGATTTGATTTGATCTCATTTATAATAAGTGACAGTTTCTCATATGACATATTTACTTCACTAAAAGCTAAATGAAAAGATGGAATAAACAAATTATGTTAGTTTTAAAATGTAGCTCTGCCGTGCGATTCTGTAACCATCTCACCGTGAAAGCTTGGGTGAAGTGAGCGTGGAGTGAGTTGTCATTCGCTAGGGATCAACACTATTAAGTGCTCACATCACTTATTTTTTAGGTTTCACGGTGAGATTTTTACAGAATCGACCGGCTGTTTTTAAGAACGCATTGGCACCCAACACAAACTTCCAAAAAGAAAGATACAAACGCTTTATGTAGTAATAGTAAGCCTTCTCTTAGGGTCTCCCTTGTTTTACCGAAAAGAAATTGCCAAATTATCACTTCCCAAACAAATTTTCGCATAATTTCATTTGCCAAATTATTACTTACCAAAAAATCTTTTTACAAATAATTGTTACGAAAACCTATGTTTGGCAAGTGAACGTTTGAACAATAACTTGTTCACCAACTAGTACTTTTACCATTTTTTATCTAGTCAAATATTTCAGTTGGTATAACATATTTTACGCAAAATTAAATAAGCCAAATATTTGGTGTCGTCAATTTTACAAACAGACAAACAAATTCTAAACAGGTAATAATAATGTTATTATAATTATATTATTTCTCTCGATAGCCTCCTAAAAATAATCTCTTTTTTCCATATTTTTTTCTATATAATCTAGTCGTTTCTGGCACTCGCCGGCCGCTGCCGCGGCACCGCTCGCTTCGCTCGCTCGGCTCGTGCGTAGGTGGTCACAGTTTTAACCTAACCTAACCTAACCATTTTTTTTTAATTAATAACCTACTGTAACTAGTCCCATTAATAACCTAATGTCTAGTAACCATAAATTTGACTTGTTTCAGACAAATTCAAGCACATAAGCTTACAAAGAAATACGCAAATGACATCAAATTTAACAAACAAGTAAAATGTTTATTGGCTTTAAGTTATTTGCCAGAAAATGAAATCATTCTATATTTTAACAAGCTAATAGAAGGTATAGAAGATTCTGATTGGAAGCAAATCGCGAATTGGTTTGAAGAAAATTATGTTAGCGGGTCATGGTACACGCAACCGAAGTATCCACCAAGCTTTTGGAGTTGCCATGTTGTAAACGAAAGACAAACTCAGCTGAGGCGTGGCATCGTAGAATAAACATTCTCATTGATAAACACCACCCTGGAGTGTATCGCTTAATTAAAGAATTAATAAATGAAGTTTCTTCAAATTTAGCTGAGATTGAGATTATACTATCAGGTGAACCGCCACAAAAAAAGAAAAAAAAATATATGGATAAAGACGACAGAATTAATCGAGTTCTGCAACACAAGTCTGAATACTCCGAAATAAATCTGCTAATGTCCATTGCAAAAAAATTAAAATTGTAAGTTACAAATATTTTGTACTAGCTTTTGCTATTTTGTACTCGCGTTAATAAATGATTACCTATATTAAAATAAAATTGCATTTTTAATTATACAATTCCCAAAAAAATCTTATTTTTGCCTTTATACTTTTTGTCATAACAAATCATTTGACTAAACGTTTATTGTCTTAATTTTGTTTGCTGTAATAAATCATTTGATTAAAGACCAAAAGCCTTAATGACATTATTCTTGGTAATAATCTGCCAAGTAAACATTTGACCAAATGAAAATGTGCGTACTAAAATTATTCCAAATATTACATTGGTATAAAAAAAGGTTGCTAAAATTTGTTTGGGTAATGAACATTTGGCAAAATCTTTTCGGTAAAACGGCAGGATCCCCTTCTCTTAACGTACACAGAAATCGTCGTCATTCAGCGTTAGCAAAGACCAAGTAGGTAGGCATATGAAAGTAGTCAACTGAGAGTGATCACCAGGGGCGTATGTCTAGAGAAATCAAAGTTCTATTGTTTGTCTTAAATATTAAAGCTGCTCAACCAAGTTATTAATAATTGTAAGTTATCCGGGAAAGAACCGGAGTTACCGACATAGCTTGCAGAGTAGGCAAGCAAGCTGAAGCGGCAGTGGGCTGGCCATGTTTATTTATTTATTTTATTCAATAACACTTAAATTTGTTTTAACAGGTAAGACGCAAGCTAACAAAAAGTAGTCTTAAATTGCTAATTGTGCAGTCCCTAGTAACGGGTCTGGGTAAAAGCACAAGGTACACAGTGGACCACATACTAAGTGTCACCCTCTGGAATTTCGCCAAAGGGAAGGCACATATGTCCAAACGCCGAGAGACACTATAAGGTATTATTACTGCACGAATCACTGGTGCAAACTTTAATAAGTTTGTACGGGTTGCCGAAGGACCGATGGCCGGTGGAGCAGACGAGTCCTGGAGCGGAGACCGCGTATTCGCAAGCGTAGTGTGGTTGCCCCCCGCTAGATGGACAGACGACCCCAAAAAGGTGGCTGGGACAGACTAGATGCGAAAGGCAGAGGACAGGCTGTTGTGGCGCAGTATGGGAGACGCCTATACATATTTCCAGCAGTGGACTGCGATAGGCTGAGTTGATTCATTGATTAAAGCTGCTGCGAGGACCATGGGCAGTGCGTCCACGATACTCAAAACAATATAAATGCAATATTTGTATTGTATACAATAATAGTTGGTCTTATATACAACGTGTAACGTTAAATGCGCAAAACCTGAAAATAGTTTGATCAGAATAACGAGCACAATTAATTGAACTACTTTTTAATATAGGTCACATTTTTCAAAAAATCTTCTTTAAAAACATTGCAGTGTCTATTTATTAATTGGTCAAGCAAGCCAATGTCAGCGCGGCGCAGCGGCCCGGTGACGACTCCTCCCGCGATAAAGCGTCGTCGCAGACGCAAGAAACGATCAGAATGGCCAGTAAAACTAAAACAGCACATAAAACCTTTAAAAATTTTTAAATGACTTATTTTCTCTCTGAAATAGGTCAATTGAATTCAAAATCAGTTGGGGTGTCTGAGGTTTTGCGCATTTAACGTTACACGTTGTATACATATATAAGACCAACTAAATCTATAGGTAGGTATTATTTTAAAAGCAAAATTCGAAACAAAAATAAAATCATCTACATCCATTGTTCTATTAAATAAACCATTGACCCTCTGCACACAAATAGACCGGCCATGATATTGATCTTATATATCAATCAGCTAGAATCTAATCCGATTTGTCAATACAAACAACTATGACAGACAATTGACTGTCAATGAGTTTGATCAACTGTCAGCTTTAAAAATAAATCGTTGTGTGTGTACTCAATTTCATTTTGCATGCCAATGTGCACCATTCAGATCGACATGACCATGTCAATGATAAGATTGGATGTCCTATATATTTTGTACGGTATAGTCAAAAAATACCAGCAATCCAAAAAAAGCTACCGTGTTTGTGGTTCGTTTCATGATAATTTTAAAAATTTTAAAAGTGATGCTCTTGGCATGAAACTTCGTTTTGATAAATTTGTTTACATATAGCAAGGAAATTCTGCATGTTAAATATTTTAAAAACTTAGAAACAATGACTAGACGACAAAGTCGACACTGAAAATAATATATTTATTTAATAATTCAAGCACAGAGACTTAATGCCAAAATAACAACAAAAACAGCACGATAAAAGAAATATATAACTCTATAAAATCAAGAGAAAGTGAGCAAAATGCACCCAAAAAACCGTAAGTTTGCTAACAAGGCATTCAAATAAGACCACAGCGTCTAAACGACGAATCGGTGACAGCTGTAGTCTGTCATTTTTTTTGCGCGACAACAGTTTCACTCTTGTTCTTATCGATTTACGCACGGACTGGGAAAATCGAGTCATTCAACCGATTCAAATCGATTTCATGGACAGCTGGCAAAAAGATTGGCATCGTCTAAAATAAGATGTTTTATTATTGTTCGTAACGATACGATACGTTAAAAAGAATCCTGATCCAGTTATGTTGAATTAATTAAGTAAATGTTATTAAACAGAATTCGTTCTATTGTGTTTAACGATTGAACTTAATATTTTGTTCGTAAAATGGTTTCTTCAACAGCTGCATAATTTGGAAATTGAACTATTTTATTATATTATCTCTTATAGGTCAGTACTTCTATAGGCCGAATTAAAAATCAAGTTCAGTGAAAATTGGAGAGGCCCAAGTACCCCAACAGTACACGGAGAGAAAAATCTTAGAAAAATGACTGTGCTGTCTCATAATCTGAGTGCATTTGAGTGGTAATGGAAAAAATACAATGCTAGCACAGTAAAAAATTGTTATGCTGTACAGTAGAATTTATTGGACAAATAGTGAATTTTTCCCAATCTCACTCAGAAAAAAATTTTTAGATGTCACTTGCACTCACTATACAGTGACGAGCACAGTAATTTTTCTAAGAATTTTCTCTCCGCGTAGGTATACTGCTAGGTAGACTGATGAAGTCTTATTGATAATACAAGATTTTAACTGAAGAATGAAATATACTTACTTATCAATGAAAGTGCATAAATAATCTTGATCACAAACGTGACTAACATGCGAATTTTCAAATTTATTTTTAGTCATAAAACTCTACAGGAGATTAATATCAAGACCACCACAACCCAATCAGTTTCACGCATCGGCAACCAGCGTTTCATCGAGACAATTAGAATTAACATTACTGTTATAGCTGTATTTTAACCGATTTCCAAAAAGGAGGAGACATAAAAAAAAAACACAAAAAATCGAACATGTTCGATTTTATGTATGTTTTTTTTGTTATGTATGTTCACCGATTTCTCCGTCAATTGGGTAGTTGCATGATATTGAATACTATATATTCTAGTAGATAATATATCCACACATGTAATACAATAATAGAATTCGAAATCAAATTTGAAATCGGTCGAAAAATAAAAAACTTATAACTTATAGAAACTTTTTGTCTATCTCTTTCTCGCAAAACGAAGTTTTGCATGTAATTTATATGGCAATACTGAACTATGACGTCACAATTCAGTATTTCCCTCTCTGTCTAATTGAGAGTTTTGAACGCTCATATCTTTTCAATTTTTAAAAATATTAAAAAACTGTTTATACCAAGCTATTAGTGAGGTAAAAAAGCTTCAATTTAAATAATAAAAAAAAATTTGTCAACTCGCGGATTGTGGACCTATTTAAAAAAGTTTTTTTTTGTTTGAAAGGGTATGCTTTCGAGATGGTCCCATTGTCACCAAGTCGGAATCTGATGAGGGAACCCTAAGGAAATCGAGGGAATCCCTCAAATTTTATAGGCACACCTATAGCGAGGGTATTTTTTATAGTAATTCGTGCATTTGCTTTCGAAAAGCACCATTTGGTGAGTGATGATGAAGACCACAGATGACCATCGGAACTACTCAATGATAAGTATTTCACGGGTTGCGATTCAATTAGGTACTTTAATGTGGTCGCTAAGCAATTTATGCTCGTCACAATACGTATGAGGTGAAGTGGAGCTGATTATGACTTCTCAATTAGCTCCAGTTCTCCTGATTCTTACTAGGAGAACTCCTCAACATTTAACGTCCCTGCATCGGGAAAAGCAATTTTTTGTAAAAGTTGATGAGCAGTTGACATTAGGCTATTGTAAATTAGATAAACTACAAACTGACCCACTAAAAAGAGAAAAATAAAAAAAAACTTTTTTACAAAACAAAAAAAAACAGCTTCCAAAAAAAATACTACAAAGTGAAAAACAACTTTAATTTCGGAAGTCGGTGGCAAATTAAATTAAAATACTGACAATTGGATTTTTTTTCTAGTTTTTGTAAAAAAAAAAAAAACTATAACAGCCACAAGTAATATGGCGGTTAACAAAGCATTACATGCAGAGCAGCTGATATATTCTGTAAAAACCTCACGGTGAAAACTAAGGTGAAGTGAGCTGTCAATAGTGTCAATCCGGTGGAATGACAGCTCACTTCACCTAAGTTATCACGGTGAGATTTCTACAGAATAGATCAGCCGGTTTCTTTGGCTATCTTAATAATACCTTGTACAAGTTCACTGTGCCAAGGTTCTAGGAAACAGTACTCGCCAGGTGTTTATTTATATGTGCATATGTATATTGGAGGGTAGTATGCAACCTCGGCCATGTCGGAGCAGAATGCTTGAATGGCTTGTTAGTCATTTTGTCACCAAGGAGTAAAATCTGATCTTCATCTTCTAGTCGCTTATTCTGTAGCTCGTCATAGCCGTCACTAGTCACGGTGGTAATAGACTAGTTATAGTCTGTTTTTTTGACAAATTATTTGTTGCAAGTCAACGAAAATTTTCATGAATTTTGTTTTTCATTTTCCTTAAAACAATGTTAGTGTTGCATCTGACATGATAATTTCAACCTGAGAGGGGACTGTCCATGTTTACAAAATGGATGTGGTTAGGTTCTTCATTAGCATTCAGCGTTGCTACTGATAACGACCTTAAAGTACGTCTTTACAGTTTATGTCCCTTTATCTGTCTAGTGTCTGGTTAAGCAGCTGCGGTGTGCGCTATCTACAAAACTCTATCGACTTAAGAATCGGGCACATAACGTGGTTTGCTTGAGTGACTACGGTATTTCTGTAACACTGCTTGCACGTGCTACTACTAAGAAGATTATGATACCCTGACCTTTATGTGCAACTACACCCCCTATAACTAGATCGCAAAACGCATATTCACATAAATCAATTATCAAATAACACTGAGTCAAAGAACCTCAATAAAGTAATTAATATATTGATCTGGAATTAACTTTTGACACGCCAGCAGGGCGAGCTAATAAAAGTAATCTCCTAAAGTCGTTTTGATATAGTATTGCGCCCGTCTCCGCCCGTTTCGCAACTCTGGGCCCTGTGACGGGCGGCAAGTGGGCGTTGTCTCATATTTAATCGTTAATTGGTCTCGTTGCCACATTATGCAAGTGATAGCCAGATGAAAATAGATCAAGAAAATAGTAGGCGACGATGGCTATCTTATTTATAAGGTTTAGGGTCCGCCTACGAGACAAATAATAGTGGAGATTTAAGGGGGAGAGTGGGAAAGTAATTGTAAGTCCTTGACAATTCAAAAGTGCTTGTAATTGGTTTATTTGAAATAAATGCTTTGAGTTTGAGTTTAAGCTGTGCGAATAAGGTTTTGAAGATTTTCAAACACCACCCGATCTCTTATGTAAAAATGTCACCGTAAAAGTTCAAGTGAAGTGAGCTTGAAGTGAGCTGTCAATCCCAAGCATCAGTGGAATGACAGCTACGCATCCCGGTGAGATTATTATGAACAGATTTGGAACTGATAAGCATCATCCCTAGGTACCACTTCGGATCATAGGATAGAAGTCCAGACAGCCAGAGTTTCTTTATGCACCACAACGGCAACAGTGAACTGTCTTTTATAGAATCATCATCATCATCATCATTGGCAGCTTTGTTCCAATCACTGCTGAGTATAGGCCTCCAACCTTTTTGTTACAGAATTATGAATATTGTTAATGGAAATTGGAAATAAGAAAGTATATAGATATTATACCTAGTATCTTTATTGAATACGGTATTACTGTCTAAAAAGTACAGATAAGTAAAACGGTAGAGATTTAGGCAAGTGTTAAATATAACAAGGTAATAAAATATATTGTTCAAAAGTTTCCACGCGAGTATAAAAACCGTTATGGTCGCGTGTGTGTGGTGACCGACTTTGACCGAATGCACTTTATTTCGCTGCCCGTTTAGGTTTGCCAAATGTCCATATTCGTGCATGATATACTGGTCTGAATTAATTTTAGCTGTACCTGCCGGGCGATTCTGTAAAAATCTCACCGTGAAATCATAAGTGAAGTGAGCTTGAAGAGAGCAGTGTCAATAGTGTTAATCCCTAATGACAGCTCACTTCCCGCTCACTTCACCTAAGTTCTCACGGTGAGATTTTTACAGGATAGCACTGCTGTAGTTTATTCTGTAAAAATCTCACCGTTATAACTCGGGTGAAGTGAGCTCAAAGTGAGCTGTCATTAGTGTCAATCTCTAGCATCAGATGAAATGACAGCTCACTTCACCTAAATTCTCACGGTAAGATTCTAACAGAATCGACCAACTGCTATTGAAATGATTTATGTTTTACCTTAAAAGTCTCGCTTCATCTCTTGTCTTATACAAGCGATGAATCAAATTTTGCCGTTAGAGTGAAATATTACAGATGATGCTTTATTGTTTTTCTTTATTTAGACGCTCTTAATGAGAACTGGTAAACGTGAAGTCAATCCTGTATTGAACGGTAAACTTAATATTATTTTACTTGTATTATTCGATCTCACTAATATGACTAATATGACTAAATCCTTCTCTCTCGCAGTGAGGGGGAGTGGGCCATAATCCACCACTGAGGGCCAGTGCGGGTTGGTGGATGCTTGATAAACTAATGTATAATGCAAATATTTTAAAATCTGTAGAGATATTAACTATTGCTGCGGATTTATTCGGAACTAAAAAGCCAGAATTTTATCCTGAATTTGAAATATTTTACAAATGATTCTTATTTTGAAAAAACACCAATAGGATTGTTGTCGGATCATTAAGAAACCAGTGTCGCCTGTCGCACTGTGATTAATAACGTTATGAAATGTGCGCCAATCTACACAAGACTGCCAAAAATACCTACTTCGAACACCTAAGTCTAGCTAGTTTCCAGTAAATGACACAGAATTTTGTTGTTTTAGGATTATAAAACCTGAAAATCCTATGCTGTTTTGAATTAATAGAAAAATGAGAACATCCATACGATTCTGTAACCATATCACCGTGAATACTTGGGTGAAGTGAGCGTGGAGTGAGCTGTCATTAGGGATTAACACTATGGACACTGCTCACTTCAAGCTCACTTCACTTATGATTTCACGGTGAGATTTTTACAGAATCAACCGGCAGAACTAGTTGGGCAGTGTAATGAAAAGTGACTGTGATATGAAAAACCATTTTTTTTTAATTGGTCCTAATGTGCAAAATCCAACTAAGGTAATTTTTCAAATGCTGAATTGGGGTTTTGAGTTGACTCTTTAGCTAATAAGCTAGATTCAACTCTACGAATGATGCTGCTCTACGTAGGTATGTTCATCATTGCCAGAAGATACTTCGTGGCAGAAACCCTAAGTCAATAAAATGAAAAACAGTGTCCTCTCGTCTATTAATCAAGAAATTGTAACTACAGAACTGTTTGCCAAGAATTACCGTACTTGGTAAAGTGTTTTGTTAAAGCGATTTAAGTACAGACGCCTGCACATCCAAATACTACAATCTGTCAAATTTCCTTAATAGATTTTCAACATTATCGCTAAAGCATAAGGTTCAAAGTTGATTGGGAAATTTTACAGTTTCGAGTAGCTTGATGTGCTGGCGTCTGTACTATGGCTTTAACATTGTCAGTGCAACGCCCATATTCAAAAACCGCGCGTGTAACTCTCCATTCTTCCTTGCACTAACTTTAAAACGGGTTTTACGGCGTTTCCACATTTTCCCCTAATATGTTTACGACTAGTCCAACGACCTGGGTGAGTCACGTCGCCTGATCACCTCACACCTCACACACGTGTCACGACTCTTGTCACAATTAGGTCGCACGTAAACTTTATGCGCAGGAGACTTTTAAGTGTTCATTACGAGATACTTAAATTGAACCGTTAAGGTGGATACAGCTCTTATATTGTGCTTAATCTAGTATTATGCAAATTTGAAATAGGTAGCAAGTTATAAACTTTAATTTTAAGAAGTAAGTATTAATTGATTGACTGAAATATGTAGGTATGTTGGCCACCGGTTTGATTATAGTCATTATCAGCTGAATTTAATGCACTTAAAACCAAGATGCATTGTCAAGAGGAGTTTGACTTTAACGAGAAGATGCACCTTCTATATTATACATCAAAACTGTCCTTTGAGCTTTTAGATTGCATAAGTAGTTAACTCAACTGAGTACATAAATACAACTAAAGAAATAACTAACACACTATTTAAATAATCCATATTTACTTTCCATTAACTAATTTACTAACTATAATATGGCTAGTATTAAGGCTAGTAGTACGCAGGTTGCTCAGGATATTACATAATTAATAGATAAGCATTGTTCAAGGGAAAATAGACATCAACAGCTTACTAATAGATATTGTTTTTATAAAACATCAGACTTCGTTAAAAATATAAATAAACGAGGTTGATAAATAAAATAAAACTCATTTATAATATAAATGGGATTCAATTGGAGCGTTACGTATTTTTCCTGAGTACTAGTTTCTTTACTCTTTACTCTGAGGGGCCCGTGGCTAAATTATAACAGCCGCACATGTCGATCGATCAGGTTAAGCTACGCTTGCCGCGGTTGGTCTGTGGATGGGTGACCATCTTTACATACCGAGACCCCTCCGTGCCTCGGAAAGCACGTTAAGTCGTTGGTCCCGGCTGTCATTCGTAGATCTTTGAAGGTCGTAACGGGTAGTCAGAAGCCCTAAAATCTGACAACCTGTCTTACCTAGGGGTATCGTATTACCCAGTAACTGGGTTGTGGAGGTCAGATAGGCAGTCGCTCCATGTAAAATACTGGTATTCAGCTGCATCCGGTTAGACTGGAAGCCGACCCCAACATAGTTGGGAAAAGGCTAGGCAGATGATGACTAGTTTCTTTACTCTCAGCGTTATAAATTTTACTTTCATGTGAAATATTTTTGCTAGTATGTATTCTTTAATTTTAATGACCAGTCTCCATCATCAAACCAAATATTTCATGAAAGGAGGTTTCATAAAATATTTAGTTGTAGCTAGGTACTTCTATTAAAATACGACCTAGGTATTCGTTAGAGTCCGACTGCATTTCGTTTTCGGTTTTCTGCAATTTTCAAGGGAAAAACAAAAATATTTTTGGGAATGACAATTAAAAATGTAATCTGTGGAAATTTTGTTTTGTACGTTTACCCATATGCATTACCATATATATATATATTTTGAAAATTGTTTGTTTTTCCCAAATAAATAAAAATAAAACAAAATGACCGCAAAAAATTAAGTTCCGGCAAATCAATTATTTTTTTTAAAGAAAATCCATCTTTACAAAAAGAATGGCACAATAATAGGAAAATACATAATAGTTGCTTTTCCTAGCCTGTCAGATTGTTTACTAACTAACCTAAGCCTTCGAGAAAAAAAAAAAAACTTTTGACCGAAAAAAAATGCATTTTCGGTTGGACTTAATTATTCTTCTTATTACGGTACCAAAGTAAGGGACAGCAACAAATTACAAAAGTCAGCGAAGAATAAACAATAATAAGCATTCTATTCTGCTTGAATTTCTTGTATGTATAGTAGAATTGCTTTCGAATGCTATTTTTTTGGGCTATACAATTGGAAAATAAAGTAAGTAGGTACATCCTTGTAGTAAGGAAAGTTATAGAATATCACTTCCATCAAATAAACGGAAAAACAGCCATCATGTTTATTATTGTTTCAAACCACAGACAGTGGATGATGTGAGAACAAACGACGTGTTTTAAGAAAACTTGTTCTGTGGTCTGTGGTCCTTTCTCCGTTTTACTGAGAAGCGGAAAGTAATGAACGTTCACGCACGATAGTAAAAATGTTGAATGTGCCATTAGTTTTTTGAGAAACAAAGGGATATATACTTTGTAATTTTTCATTTCTTTTTGTGTTTTCAAATAGGTAAATTTTACCATTTCTTTTCGTGTCTTCAAAAAAAAAAAAATTGAATTCATAAACTACCAACCTACACGTAGTTGATGATTTTAACTTTTTAATTTAAATTTGACTATGTGCAACAGTTTTGTACAGGATAAGGGAAAAGCACACTATTTTTAGCCTATAATTACCTCGTCTTCCCTTTTTCCATCTAAGCCTCCCTGTCTTGAGCGATCTCTGGCCAAGTTGGTCCTGCAAACCTCGTTAGATTGTCACACCACCTTCAACGTGACATCGCCGTCTAGGCCATTGATTTTGATTTTAAATCAATTCCCGCAAGTTTATAGCCCATATTTGACTGCAACAACTTTTTTGTGCAGACTGACCGCTCTGTGCAAAATGGAATTTTAGCGTTGCACAGAGATTAGGTACTGTAACGTTCGAATTTCAAATGTGTTATAGAAAGTGTAAATTTTGACGTTTAAAATATTCTAAAAGCCCTCAACAACTGCCAGAGACAATATTATATCCCAGTGAAACATTTCTGTATACTTATTCCCCGAAACGTATGTCATCAATCGACTATCGAACTACTAGTTTAACGTAAATATTCAAATGTCAACGTCCCAGTTTCGGAGCACAACAAAAGAAAAAGACTGTTTATTTGTAACACTAACGTTTAAGGCTATTTTTGACCGGAATTGCCGAACTATTTATATATGCGAACGGCTTAGATCACTTTAAAGGAAGCGAGGAAGTATTCGGTATAGCGTTGCTCACGTGCCAATGACCTTACGGGTGACTGACGATTTGTAATGACTATCTAATTAACATTTATTGACATATTAAAACTCTTGGAAAATTAACATCGTTTGTATATATATTTTGTTTAATATTCCCCATGACAATATTTACATAATATATAAGCTTATAGACTCAAAATAATAATATATAAAAAAAGAGAAATCAATCATGAGGCATACAAAAATTCATCTGCATCGGTGTCAACAAGAAAAGTGCCCAAAAGGCTGGCAGCATTGCCACGTTGTATGGTGATGCTGATTCTTGGTTATAAGCCAAAACACATATTTTTATTTGATTATATGAGCTACGATAACCCAAAACGTTTACCTCAATGGCATTTCTCCACGTTTGATAGACGCTTCAATATTTTTCACAGATTATAGTGACCATTCTACGTTTAGCTTTAAGAATTTTTAGGGGAAATGAACAATCTAAAGATTTAAAAGCCGATATATGGAGTGCTGCATATAACACTCGTGCCAATGACCTTACCGTGTGAACAGAAAGCCATAAATAAAGTTTGAAAGCGTTCGGGCGTGTTTTGAGATAAGTGGTACTTAGCTCCTTATTTAAAAGTGTCGTAATGATTTCAAAGGTGAGGAAAACTATACCCACTAGAAGATACATTAACAAAGGCTCGAAGAATATTTATAAGGCCGGAAAAGCGCCAGTGAATATTCGAGTTCGAGCAGTGTTTGTTAAGCAAACAAAATAAACCTAAACGCCACAAATACAGCTCATATCTAAAAATTACATAACAAAAAATTTCTCCGCCCAAAAAGCTCTCTAAAGCTCACTATCCCCATGAACGTTTAACCCAGTCGCTCAAAAACTTGTCAAAATGACGTAATGAACTTTCTAAGGTCGTCAAAAAGAATATTTCGTGTACGAAATACTCGTGATCGTACGCACAATGCATATCACCTCGACATTGGAGCAGTGTCGGGCGACGCGAGGCTATTTCTGTACCCCTCCGAGATCGTTTTTCATCTTCGTACATTGTGAACGTATTGCAATAGACGAAATAGATAAACAACTGTTATGTTTCTGTGATTGTGTCAGTTGAAGTCGGACAGATCTTATAGTTTCTTTAGCTGTAAGTACTTCAGCTCCGGTAATGGCGTGCGGAAAAGTGAACGATTTAAAATAGATTGATAAACGAAGCAAGTCAATGTACTTTTCTAATTTTAACAAATCTCCTGAAATAAACTAGCGTGAGCAAGCCTACGAACAGTAGCTTAGGGCCTACATATAATATGTGTACAAGAGAAGTAGTGAATGGCAGCAAATGGGAGCAAGAAAAACATATGAGTTGCCATGTTGTTAAAGCCATTCTGAAGTGGGTAATAAGGTTATGAATTTTGTTTGCTCTTATGAAATTATAAACAGCTTGTGCCATAGATAATAATTTCTAGCTATTATGCTCATGGAACTCGACTCATCCATTCACATCAAACTAAAAACTAAAGGCATACCGCTTAATTGAGTCCTCGCCTGCGGGGTATAGGGGCGCGTGGGTAGGACGAGAACGGGGACCGGGAGAAGGGAGGGCGGCAGGCGCATTCATGTCAAAACTCAGTTCGGTGTCACTGACTCTGGCAGGGCCACCATCAGGGATTTTAATTTTGAAAACGCAAAAAATTAGTCGCTAATTAGTCGAAATTAGTCGCCAAATATCAGAATTAGTCGGTCACTGGTTCAAAAGATATAAGGGTTTATAGGTGGCCCTGCCAGAGTCAGTGACACCTCAGTTCGCTCTTTATGCGGTTAGCGATCGCATGTGTTGACAGTTGCGGACGCTTTGTGAGAGTTATACATGAGATTACAATATCTAGATGAGCCGAAATATCTTCGGAAATAAATTTAATAGTCAGTGCAAGCAAATGGCTTTTAACGTATACGAAAATTAAAAAAAAAGCAAACTGGATCCAAACTCTGCTGAATATCAACAAGATATGACCTTTAAAAAACCGTAGCAAAAGTTGCTGGACTATCGGAAAAGACTGTATCTAGAATTTTACAACAAGGAAAATGAAAGTCCTTATCAAACAGCCAAATATAACATCGTGAAGGTGGTAATACCTAAATACTATTACAAAATATCGTAGAGAAGGAAGACATATTTTACATCTTGACGAAACTTATGTTAATGCGTCTCATAACGTTTCAAAATGTTGGCAATCAAAGGATGAACATGGCGTGCTGTCTCATATCGGTAAAGGAGACCGTTTGATCATAGTACATTGTAGAACCCAACCCGGATTTGTAGACGGAGCACTTGTGATATTCAAATCCAAATGTAAAACAGGTGATTACCACGATTCTATGAATTTCGTGGATTTCAGTAAATGGATAAATGAAAAACTCTTGCATAATATACCACCAAATTCTGTCATAGTAATGGATAACGCAGCTGTTCGAGAATAGTAAAAGCCGACTATGGCTTCTACCAAGCCAGCTATGCAAGATTGGCTACGACGGCATGACGTGCCTTTTGATGATAAACTTAGAAAGGATGACTTATTTAAATTAACTAAAAACTCAGAAGATATTTACAAAATTAATCAGTTAAGTATTGAAAAGAAACGGACATGAGTGTTGCATTTGCCTCCATTCCACCCAGACCTGCCGGTCGATTCTGTAAAAATCTCACCGTGAAATCATAAGTGAAGTGAGCACTTAATAGTGTTAATCCCTAACGAATGACAGCTCACTCCACGCTCACTTCACGATGAGATGGTTACAGAATCGCACGACTGAACTTAACTGAGTCGGTCT
Organism: Eremobia ochroleuca; assembly: GCA_949629135.1. NCBI lineage: Eukaryota > Metazoa > Arthropoda > Insecta > Lepidoptera > Noctuidae > Eremobia > Eremobia ochroleuca. The sequence continues at coordinate 4,432,105 of OX451389.1, forward strand.
GGGGTGACATTAAAGGACAGTTCGCAAAAAAAAAAGTAAAAACCTTTTTAAATACAAGCTTTTAATTAACTAAAAAGTACATAATAAAAGTTACGGTGATATTGAACTTTAATATTTTCTTAAAAGCTTGAGGCTTATCTTAAAGTGTAAGAAGGACGTTCAGGCCTCAAGCTTTTAAGGAAATATTAAAGTTCAATGTCATCGTAAGTTTTATTCTGTACTTTTTAGTTAATTAAAGGCTTGTTATTAAAAAGGTTTTTAATTAAATTTTATTTTGTACTTTTTGGCATCAGAATTTGTTTAAATATCCTTTCTATCACTTTCACTTGAAAGGTACTTGTAAAGACAAATCCAACGGACCCAAACACGCCTTTATACAAGTCAGCCGAGTTGCACTATCCAAGTCATGCTTTAGAACGAGCTATGATAATTGAATGCGTATACAAAATTTCGTGCCTGTGCTGTTGGCCGCTGAGGAGATCTCTCGTATGGAGCCAATTCTTTGTCAGCAGACAGGTCATGGTGTATGAATGCGTAGATAAAATTTAGCATCTGTGCTCTTAACCTTTAAGGACGTCTCTCGTCTGGACACATCCCTGAGCGCAGCACTTAGGTCATTGTGGACTTTAGAACGGGCTATTATAATTGAACGTATATATTAAAAAAATATCTTGCCTGTATTGTTCACCGTTAAGGAGCTCCCTCGACTGGAGCCAATCTTAGGTGCAGCAGCCAGGTTATGGTGGACTTTAGAACGGACTATCATAAGTAATTGCGTGTATTAATTTCCGTGTCCGTACCGTTGACCGTTAACGAGTTCCTTCGTCTGGAGCCAATCCTGGGTGTAGAATTAGGTCATGCATCATAAAAATGCATTGTCTTTAAAACAAAATCAACATGTAAACTTTCAACTCCGTAGGATAAGAGGAAGTGTTTTAATTCAGCTTGCAAGATTTGACCCTAACATACATACATACAAATATTGCAAGTTAAATAAAGGCTTGTGTAAAAAGTATAGACTGCATTGTATTAACCATGTAATTAAAATCTAGGACGAAGACTGCAAACATGAGAGTTCTAGATGATGTTTTTGATTTTATTATTAATGTGCAGGACGATTCAGCAGTGCGATTCTGTAACCATCTCACCGTGAAAACTTATGTGAAGTGAGCGTGGAGTTAGCTGTCAGTGTCATCCCACCTGATACTAGGGATTGACCAAGCATAAATTTACAATCATAATTGAGATTTCATTTCAACGCTAATATTTTAGTTCTCAATACATTACTATTTTGTGCGGTTTTAAAATAAAATAGCAAAACAGAAACTCAATCAGAACCTCAATGTGTTTTTTTTTTCCTAGACTAGTCCTGACGAGTCGGCGTGATCACTTCACCCGATTCACGAAATTTCGTGAATCGGATGAAGTGATCACGCCACACAAACTACGTGGGACTAAACGTGGGTTTTGACAACTGAAATACTAGCTTCGAAATTATATAAAATGATCAATAGAATTAGCATAAAAAATATGATTTAAATCTCGATTATGATTGTAAATGTTTGCCTGGTCAATCCCAAGCATCAGCGGGATGACACTGACAGCTCACTCCACTCAAGTTTTCACGGTGAGATTTTAACAGAATTGACCGGCAGATGATTTTGATGATGGCTACTTCGAAAGTGAAGAATCAAGTTCCAGTGATATTGATATGGGCTTATGTGGTTGATTTATAATTTTGATAAATCTTGCATATATTAAATACGTACATAAGTTTATTACCTAATATTTTATTTTGTTATCTACACGTAGTTGTTTCACATAATTTGTAAAGTCATCAATTAATTTTCTAATAAAAAATCACCACCTGTTCACTGTCAACCACTGTGACGTCACAGAATAGAATAGAATAGAATACTCTTTATTATGTACACCATATAAATTACAGACATAAATATAGAAATTTTACAAAGGGTGACACAATGGGCGGTCTTAAGAACTGTCCAGTTCACATTTCGCCTCTTGTGTATCACGCTACGAGCGCCCGCCGCCCGCACCTCTCCCGGTCCCCGTTCTCGTCCTACCTCCTCACCCCTGTACCCTGCAGGCGAGGACTCAATTAAGCGGTTTGCCTATACATGATTTTTTTACGACTGTGTGTTGTGTGCTTCTTCTGGGCCCTTATCTTTCCTTTTATTTCTCATTCTTGTTTTCTTTTCATGTTCGACTGAAAACACAGACTGAAATTATTCTATTTAGAGAAAAATGTGCCTTCGTCATAGTCACATTAAAAAGTAATAAAGAAAATAAAAACATTAATAAATTCTCTTAGACAAATATTTTAGTACCTACGCCAATAGCATGTGTTGACCGCGTGAAAAGAAACGGATGAACGGAAACCATTCCAACCAATTCGTTTGGAATTCACTTTTGACAGCACATCGTTTTTCATTTTTATCTTATTTTCAGTCATTTTTTATACTGAACTGTTCTGTTCAATTTCCAGTTGTTTTACGTGAACAATGGGCTTAATCACATTATCATCGGTGCAATGGTGGGCTTAGAATTTGCCTTGCTTTAACCGTCAGGATTCAGGATGATTTTAAATGTAAGACAAAATAAAATTATAAAATTAAAACTATCAGCTAACTTGGACCAAGAATGGACCCTAGAGAATTCAACGTTTACAAAGATGAAAGGGTCTTTGCACAGCAGTAGTGAAGGAAGTCAGGCTGAGGAAGATGATGACGATGATCAGTTCAATGCATCACTTTACCTAAATGAAGGGAGATGATTTTAGGAGACAACATTCAAACATTTAACTATTCATAGATTTTGATCTAAAATTCAGATTCAAAATGATAAAGCCGTGGACAAGAAAATAGGTGATTCGACGTTGTTTGATCTATTTATGCGAGACGTTATTATATCAGGCCTATTTATTTATACAAAATGTGGATCATGCCACAAGTCAAAATAAAACGTGCAAGGAAACGTTTATTTTGTTATTTCTGTAGGAAAACTCACAAAAGAAAGTGAAAAATTACATAGTTTGCAGTGACACAATGTTGCAATATTGTCGACGATTCGATCGATTTTATGTTTTATGCCGGTTGCCGCGCTGAGCCAACAGCACCAGTACTCTCCTATTCGGCACCGGGTTAAGTCGCTTATCCTACTCTGTACTAGATTTAGGTGTTGGTAAAATAAACACAGAAAGTTTTACCTCCTGAAACGAGTTTATTTATATCTCCTCAATACATGACCAAGAACAACACGTATTCCTCAAACATGTATTCCTCAATTTTCATTATTGCACCTACTACTGTTTGTCTCTGAAGCACCCAAAGGTTGACTGGTAGAAAATGCCCATGGCATTAAGTCCGCCTCTGTACATTTATGTGCTTGAAGTATTAAATAAATAAATAAACAACAAAAAGTTTATTGACGGAAAGTGAAGCTTTGCTGTTTACAAACACTTTTCACTTTTGTATGTCAATCCATAATCTAAAAACAATAGGAAAGAAAATATTGAATGCAGCCCAAGCGGAAGATTTGGGTTTTTATGACTCAATTCTATTTGGAGTGTGCATCATGAATACTGAATTTATTTCAGTTAGCTGTCCAGTTTTAGTGAGTGATAGGTCATCACTCATCAGCATCACTACCTTCATACAGTGATGTTCCTTTCGTCCTCAGTGTGGTGCATTCGAAGCGTCCGCATTTGTTTTGGGTAACTAACCTGGCAGCACTTGTTTTTTTTTTTATATATATAAATGGCATCTCGCAGGTCAACCTAGGAGGTTGTCGGCTGCTTACTCGGACTTGTCTGTGGGTGCCTCAAGAAATTAAGGTCTCCAGCCTGGGCTTAAAAAAACTTAAAAACTAATTGTAAGCGACTATACTTTAAGGGCACCTCCTGTGGGGTACGACCTCGGCTTAGGACGTCGCTGGGGGAGGGCAACAAGGGACAGGGTGGATTGGATTATGCTGCACTTGATTTCAATCATTGAGAAACATGAAATCATCTTCACTCTTGTTTGTTGGTAATAGAACAAGTAAATAATTGTACCTATGTATGAAATATCAATGACCCCGACTTGGCATCAAATGCAAGACTCGAAAAATCACATGTCGGTATAATGGCTTATGTCGATATTCAATAGAAATTGCACACGTCTATCGCGAATATAGATAACGTATTGTATTTATAGTGTCTGTAAGAAAATTCGAAATAGAAACGTCCTGATTTCGCCCGACACTATGTTGACATTGAATTAAGTTTTATCGGTGTCAAAGAACCTATTAACATTTTAGCGAAAATTGCGTGTCGATGAGCTTTCTTTCTATTAATTCTTTAATATTTAGGTCACAAGCCGAAGATGTTGACAACAATGTTTTTCCTGTATCATGTTGCTGCAATGAAAGCAACATCTGTGATGGGGCTGACAACGAACTACCTCTAAAGCATGGTTTTAATGAGGTTTTTGGAGCTACAAAACGGCCATAACTTTGAAAACAAGATACTGGCGCTATCTTCATAACAAAATGTTTGGCATAAGCATAACTACCCCATAATGTTCCCACTGCTGGGACACAGGCCTCCTCTGTGTGAGAGGGAGTGGGCCATAATCTACCGCGCGGGCCCAGTGCGGGTTAGAGGATGTCACATGTCTTCGATTGTTGTGGTTCTAGGACATGCCGGTTTCCTCACCATGTTTTCCTTCACCGTTTTGAGAGCAGTAGTGATGAAATACACAAAATAAAGTGCCTGTCTAAATTCGAACTCACGACTTACAACGCCTAAGTTGTGGACGATAAATGTTTAATGTCGGTAAGTTGGAGACAACAGCAGGATCATCAAATATAATTTAATTAAGATAGGTATCAAATCATAATGTTTGTAAATACTCTTCGAAGTTACCACTGGCCATGAGGAAAACGTGTTTGTATAAATAACTATGTCAAGATACTCATGATTTTTTCTTTCATATCAAGCAAATGTCAGTTCTTTTAGGAGTTTTTCTAATAAATCGTGTGCATTTCAGATTATTAACAACCGCGTCGACCTTAACGAAAGTAGAGCGATTTACTAGAGCAAAATAATTTGACAAATTATATTCAGTTCTCTCTTAATTTTCTCGTGTAGTTGACGCCTTAATAGATTGCGAGATTAGTGCAAATAACTTGTAATTTGGTAATCATGTTGTTTCGAAGTGATATGACTAGATTTGTGCGTGTCCGAACAAAATATAGTTTCGTGCACGCACTGATTCGATCGGTGTGACATATGGGCATATTGAATAAGCAGTTTTCAAATGTGTTCGAAAAACATCTAGATTCCGTGTCGCTGTTAGAGGCAAAACAACACATTTCACCACACGTAGAAATGTGGATTTCGTGTTTTTAGGTTAGCTTACTGTGTATGTAGATTCATTGTGTAAAATTGCGGTCTTTTGCCATAATTTTTCTGTGCCACGTAACAGTGGACTAGTTTCGCGTCCAGTCAGCAGTACTTATTTAGTGTCACTTGAACAACAACTAGCTTTGAAAACATCGTTGTGCGAGCAATGGCTGACCGAATTCAAGCGTTAATCCCCCGCCAACGATTTGTCCGTACAGTTTTAATTATATCCGCTGCGTTCCATTTTCGCGCTTCGCGACCCAACCGTGCCGCAACGGCTTCCGCGACTTGACGTTGACCCGATCGACGATCGCCCGTCGAATGCATGATGGACGCGTGGATAAAATTAAACTCACCACGCCAATTTACGTTCAACAACCCTAACTTGCGATCAAAATCTTCAAGAACATCCAGTAATGCACAATGACAAGCCATACATTTTGTTTTCGCAGTAAAGCATGTTTTATACCCGGTGTAATGGCGGACAAGCGTGTGCTGGAGCGCGATCAAACGAACGGGATGTTCCGTGCTCGTCAATTAAGCAAAATCGCACATTTGGCAATGTTCCCAAACAGTTGTTCCACTCTCGAGATTTTAGCGTTTGATTCGCGAAACGAGGAGCGCCCATGTCCATTTATGGTGGTATTGCGAACTTACACAGTTTCCGAGTCGAGCGGCCTAAAACGAGCACTCGCAAAAACTAGTCACTAGGAATTCGTGCCACGACAGTTGTAAATCTCGTAGATTTTTATTTGGATCATTTGCT
>OX451389.1:4438474-4495360 GCA_949629135.1 Eremobia ochroleuca
TCTGCAGTTCGATGAGAATACGCTTGCAAGAACTCAAGTGTAGGAATGGCACAAAAAAAATTCAAGTGGAGGACGCCGTTTTCACACTGACCAGATAGTGGAATCATTTGTGTGCAATTGGCTAAAGGCACGACCGACTACATTCTTCGATACTGGCATCAAGAAACATCCCCTGCGCTGGGAAAAATGTGTTAATATAAGGGGAGATTATGTAGAAAAATAAAATATATTCCTTATTTTTACGAGTATAATAATACGTGCGTATTTTTTTTTACTTAAGGCCGGTTTATATTTGATTCACCCACGTACATTTAGTTCGTGACGTCGAGAGACGAACGAACAGCTGAACAAGGTGTCACTGACTCTGGCAGGGCCACCATCAGGGATTTTAATTTTGAAAACGCAAAAAATTAGTCGCTAATTAGTCGAAATTAGTCGCCAAATATCAGAATTAGTCGGTCACTGGTTCAAAAGATATAAGGGTTTATAGGTGGCCCTGCTGGAGAGACTCTCCCCAGCAGGGCCAAATTTATATCTCAAAAACTAGGGCACCTAGCGAAGATCTGTTTTCTCCCATATTTAGTCACCAATTAGTCGGAATTAGTCGCCAAATATCAGAATTAGTCGGTCACTGATTCAAAAGATATAAGGGTTTATAGGTGGCCCTGCTGGAGAGAGTCTCCCCAGCAGGGCCACATTTATATCTCAAAAACTAGGTCACCTAGCGAAGATCTGTTTTCTCCCATATTTAGTCGCCAATTAGTTGGAATCAGTCGCCAAGTTACAGATTTAGTCGGTGTGTAATTAAAAAGATATTAAAGAATTCAATTTCCCCATACAGTGGTACAAGCGAGTACAAAATACTTTATGTATTTTCTAGATAGTATCTATGACGTCTTATGGAGGAATGTTTGTTTCGAATTAAATAAATATAAACTTAGTCTATAATTTCAACCCACCATAGGAAAGCTGTATTCAATACTTATAAACAAATCTACAATAATGTACGATGCAATGTGTGTGTGTGTAATGTGTGTATGTGTATGTGTAATTATTTATCCAACACAATGTGCACTTACCACTTAGTCGCTGGCAGATAGATCGCTGCGCTCCGTTTCATTTACGGTAAGTAAGAAAGAGATAGATGCGCGTGTACAGACGAGCTGCTTAGAACGAGTTGCCCGTCACGTAAAGGGTCAGCGCAGACAGAGAGGAATAATCCCCGCACGGTCTCGGGTATTTTCTTTACGGATCGCGTATGTTCGAGCTTGCGCGCGACCTCGCGAGCCTGCGCGAATAAACCGTTTAACAAACTGTATCTGTTCATAATATTGAATAAATAGGTATTTGTAACATTTTCAGAAAGTACAATAATTTTAAGGTAATAAATCTATTTATATTTCGACAACAGAAGTTTTATTATTCTAACCTAAATTAAGATAAAATAAAAACTCAACCCGTCCATACCCACAACATAACACTCACAATCACCTCAAAATACACACAAACACAACACACATCAAACGAACTTTTTGAAAATTCATTTTTATAAAATAAAATTTGATTACAATTGACAATACTTACGTTTTAAACGTTTTAGTATTTTAAACATTTTACTAAAGGTACGATATTTTTTAATTATTCTAACGTTAATTAGAGGTTAACATTGTAAACTGGTAAAACTGTTGCATGCGACTGTACATCTTGACACCAAATAGACCAAGAGCAAGGTTTAATGTTTTTAAAGAAGTTTAAGCTACTCTAAACTAGTAATTAAAAACATAAAAACATGAATTTAATTGAGAATTTATCTCTCTCGGACATTTCTAAAGACTTTAGACCGATAAAACTAAAAGTATATTACACATATTAATAGAAATATTTTTTCTTGGTAATTTTTCGTGAACTCTTCGATCTAGCTCTTGGACTATACCTTACTAATTGAACTCATTATATCTCCTAAACTAAGACCCGACTAAATCTGTAACTTGGCGACTGATTCCGACTAATTGGCGACTAAATATGGGAGAAAACAGATCTTCGCTAGGTGTCCTAGTTTTTGAGATATAAATGTGGCCCTGCTGGGGAGACTCTCTCCAGCAGGGCCACCTATAAACCCTTATATCTTTTGAACCAGTGACCGACTAATTCTGATATTTGGCGACTAATTCCGACTAATTGGCGACTAAATATGGGAGAAAACAGATCTTCGCTAGGTGCCCTAGTTTTTGAGATATAAATTTGGCCCTGCTGGGGAGAGTCTCTCCAGCAGGGCCACCTATAAACCCTTATATCTTTTGAACCAGGGACCGACTAATTCTGATATTTGGCGACTAATTTCGACTAATTAGCGACTAATTTTTTGCGTTTTCAAAATTAAAATCCCTGATGGTGGCCCTGCCAGAGTCAGTGACACCTCAGTTCGCTCTTTATGCGGTTAGCGATCGCATGTGTTGACAGTTGCGGACGCTTTGTGAGAGTTATACATGAGATTACAATATCTAGATGAGCCGAAATATCTTCGGAAATAAATTTAATAGTCAGTGCAAGCAAATGGCTTTTAACGTATACGAAAATTAAAAAAAAAGCAAACTGGATCCAAACTCTGCTGAATATCAACAAGATATGACCTTTAAAAAACCGTAGCAAAAGTTGCTGGACTATCGGAAAAGACTGTATCTAGAATTTTACAACAAGGAAAATGAAAGTCCTTATCAAACAGCCAAATATAACATCGTGAAGGTGGTAATACCTAAATACTATTACAAAATATCGTAGAGAAGGAAGACATATTTTACATCTTGACGAAACTTATGTTAATGCGTCTCATAACGTTTCAAAATGTTGGCAATCAAAGGATGAACATGGCGTGCTGTCTCATATCGGTAAAGGAGACCGTTTGATCATAGTACATTGTAGAACCCAACCCGGATTTGTAGACGGAGCACTTGTGATATTCAAATCCAAATGTAAAACAGGTGATTACCACGATTCTATGAATTTCGTGGATTTCAGTAAATGGATAAATGAAAAACTCTTGCATAATATACCACCAAATTCTGTCATAGTAATGGATAACGCAGCTGTTCGAGAATAGTAAAAGCCGACTATGGCTTCTACCAAGCCAGCTATGCAAGATTGGCTACGACGGCATGACGTGCCTTTTGATGATAAACTTAGAAAGGATGACTTATTTAAATTAACTAAAAACTCAGAAGATATTTACAAAATTAATCAGTTAAGTATTGAAAAGAAACGGACATGAGTGTTGCATTTGCCTCCATTCCACCCAGACCTGCCGGTCGATTCTGTAAAAATCTCACCGTGAAATCATAAGTGAAGTGAGCACTTAATAGTGTTAATCCCTAACGAATGACAGCTCACTCCACGCTCACTTCACGATGAGATGGTTACAGAATCGCACGACTGAACTTAACTGAGTCGGTCTGGGGTGACATTAAAGGACAGTTCGCAAAAAAAAAAGTAAAAACCTTTTTAAATACAAGCTTTTAATTAACTAAAAAGTACATAATAAAAGTTACGGTGATATTGAACTTTAATATTTTCTTAAAAGCTTGAGGCTTATCTTAAAGTGTAAGAAGGACGTTCAGGCCTCAAGCTTTTAAGGAAATATTAAAGTTCAATGTCATCGTAAGTTTTATTCTGTACTTTTTAGTTAATTAAAGGCTTGTTATTAAAAAGGTTTTTAATTAAATTTTATTTTGTACTTTTTGGCATCAGAATTTGTTTAAATATCCTTTCTATCACTTTCACTTGAAAGGTACTTGTAAAGACAAATCCAACGGACCCAAACACGCCTTTATACAAGTCAGCCGAGTTGCACTATCCAAGTCATGCTTTAGAACGAGCTATGATAATTGAATGCGTATACAAAATTTCGTGCCTGTGCTGTTGGCCGCTGAGGAGATCTCTCGTATGGAGCCAATTCTTTGTCAGCAGACAGGTCATGGTGTATGAATGCGTAGATAAAATTTAGCATCTGTGCTCTTAACCTTTAAGGACGTCTCTCGTCTGGACACATCCCTGAGCGCAGCACTTAGGTCATTGTGGACTTTAGAACGGGCTATTATAATTGAACGTATATATTAAAAAAATATCTTGCCTGTATTGTTCACCGTTAAGGAGCTCCCTCGACTGGAGCCAATCTTAGGTGCAGCAGCCAGGTTATGGTGGACTTTAGAACGGACTATCATAAGTAATTGCGTGTATTAATTTCCGTGTCCGTACCGTTGACCGTTAACGAGTTCCTTCGTCTGGAGCCAATCCTGGGTGTAGAATTAGGTCATGCATCATAAAAATGCATTGTCTTTAAAACAAAATCAACATGTAAACTTTCAACTCCGTAGGATAAGAGGAAGTGTTTTAATTCAGCTTGCAAGATTTGACCCTAACATACATACATACAAATATTGCAAGTTAAATAAAGGCTTGTGTAAAAAGTATAGACTGCATTGTATTAACCATGTAATTAAAATCTAGGACGAAGACTGCAAACATGAGAGTTCTAGATGATGTTTTTGATTTTATTATTAATGTGCAGGACGATTCAGCAGTGCGATTCTGTAACCATCTCACCGTGAAAACTTATGTGAAGTGAGCGTGGAGTTAGCTGTCAGTGTCATCCCACCTGATACTAGGGATTGACCAAGCATAAATTTACAATCATAATTGAGATTTCATTTCAACGCTAATATTTTAGTTCTCAATACATTACTATTTTGTGCGGTTTTAAAATAAAATAGCAAAACAGAAACTCAATCAGAACCTCAATGTGTTTTTTTTTTCCTAGACTAGTCCTGACGAGTCGGCGTGATCACTTCACCCGATTCACGAAATTTCGTGAATCGGATGAAGTGATCACGCCACACAAACTACGTGGGACTAAACGTGGGTTTTGACAACTGAAATACTAGCTTCGAAATTATATAAAATGATCAATAGAATTAGCATAAAAAATATGATTTAAATCTCGATTATGATTGTAAATGTTTGCCTGGTCAATCCCAAGCATCAGCGGGATGACACTGACAGCTCACTCCACTCAAGTTTTCACGGTGAGATTTTAACAGAATTGACCGGCAGATGATTTTGATGATGGCTACTTCGAAAGTGAAGAATCAAGTTCCAGTGATATTGATATGGGCTTATGTGGTTGATTTATAATTTTGATAAATCTTGCATATATTAAATACGTACATAAGTTTATTACCTAATATTTTATTTTGTTATCTACACGTAGTTGTTTCACATAATTTGTAAAGTCATCAATTAATTTTCTAATAAAAAATCACCACCTGTTCACTGTCAACCACTGTGACGTCACAGAATAGAATAGAATAGAATACTCTTTATTATGTACACCATATAAATTACAGACATAAATATAGAAATTTTACAAAGGGTGACACAATGGGCGGTCTTAAGAACTGTCCAGTTCACATTTCGCCTCTTGTGTATCACGCTACGAGCGCCCGCCGCCCGCACCTCTCCCGGTCCCCGTTCTCGTCCTACCTCCTCACCCCTGTACCCTGCAGGCGAGGACTCAATTAAGCGGTTTGCCTATACATGATTTTTTTACGACTGTGTGTTGTGTGCTTCTTCTGGGCCCTTATCTTTCCTTTTATTTCTCATTCTTGTTTTCTTTTCATGTTCGACTGAAAACACAGACTGAAATTATTCTATTTAGAGAAAAATGTGCCTTCGTCATAGTCACATTAAAAAGTAATAAAGAAAATAAAAACATTAATAAATTCTCTTAGACAAATATTTTAGTACCTACGCCAATAGCATGTGTTGACCGCGTGAAAAGAAACGGATGAACGGAAACCATTCCAACCAATTCGTTTGGAATTCACTTTTGACAGCACATCGTTTTTCATTTTTATCTTATTTTCAGTCATTTTTTATACTGAACTGTTCTGTTCAATTTCCAGTTGTTTTACGTGAACAATGGGCTTAATCACATTATCATCGGTGCAATGGTGGGCTTAGAATTTGCCTTGCTTTAACCGTCAGGATTCAGGATGATTTTAAATGTAAGACAAAATAAAATTATAAAATTAAAACTATCAGCTAACTTGGACCAAGAATGGACCCTAGAGAATTCAACGTTTACAAAGATGAAAGGGTCTTTGCACAGCAGTAGTGAAGGAAGTCAGGCTGAGGAAGATGATGACGATGATCAGTTCAATGCATCACTTTACCTAAATGAAGGGAGATGATTTTAGGAGACAACATTCAAACATTTAACTATTCATAGATTTTGATCTAAAATTCAGATTCAAAATGATAAAGCCGTGGACAAGAAAATAGGTGATTCGACGTTGTTTGATCTATTTATGCGAGACGTTATTATATCAGGCCTATTTATTTATACAAAATGTGGATCATGCCACAAGTCAAAATAAAACGTGCAAGGAAACGTTTATTTTGTTATTTCTGTAGGAAAACTCACAAAAGAAAGTGAAAAATTACATAGTTTGCAGTGACACAATGTTGCAATATTGTCGACGATTCGATCGATTTTATGTTTTATGCCGGTTGCCGCGCTGAGCCAACAGCACCAGTACTCTCCTATTCGGCACCGGGTTAAGTCGCTTATCCTACTCTGTACTAGATTTAGGTGTTGGTAAAATAAACACAGAAAGTTTTACCTCCTGAAACGAGTTTATTTATATCTCCTCAATACATGACCAAGAACAACACGTATTCCTCAAACATGTATTCCTCAATTTTCATTATTGCACCTACTACTGTTTGTCTCTGAAGCACCCAAAGGTTGACTGGTAGAAAATGCCCATGGCATTAAGTCCGCCTCTGTACATTTATGTGCTTGAAGTATTAAATAAATAAATAAACAACAAAAAGTTTATTGACGGAAAGTGAAGCTTTGCTGTTTACAAACACTTTTCACTTTTGTATGTCAATCCATAATCTAAAAACAATAGGAAAGAAAATATTGAATGCAGCCCAAGCGGAAGATTTGGGTTTTTATGACTCAATTCTATTTGGAGTGTGCATCATGAATACTGAATTTATTTCAGTTAGCTGTCCAGTTTTAGTGAGTGATAGGTCATCACTCATCAGCATCACTACCTTCATACAGTGATGTTCCTTTCGTCCTCAGTGTGGTGCATTCGAAGCGTCCGCATTTGTTTTGGGTAACTAACCTGGCAGCACTTGTTTTTTTTTTTATATATATAAATGGCATCTCGCAGGTCAACCTAGGAGGTTGTCGGCTGCTTACTCGGACTTGTCTGTGGGTGCCTCAAGAAATTAAGGTCTCCAGCCTGGGCTTAAAAAAACTTAAAAACTAATTGTAAGCGACTATACTTTAAGGGCACCTCCTGTGGGGTACGACCTCGGCTTAGGACGTCGCTGGGGGAGGGCAACAAGGGACAGGGTGGATTGGATTATGCTGCACTTGATTTCAATCATTGAGAAACATGAAATCATCTTCACTCTTGTTTGTTGGTAATAGAACAAGTAAATAATTGTACCTATGTATGAAATATCAATGACCCCGACTTGGCATCAAATGCAAGACTCGAAAAATCACATGTCGGTATAATGGCTTATGTCGATATTCAATAGAAATTGCACACGTCTATCGCGAATATAGATAACGTATTGTATTTATAGTGTCTGTAAGAAAATTCGAAATAGAAACGTCCTGATTTCGCCCGACACTATGTTGACATTGAATTAAGTTTTATCGGTGTCAAAGAACCTATTAACATTTTAGCGAAAATTGCGTGTCGATGAGCTTTCTTTCTATTAATTCTTTAATATTTAGGTCACAAGCCGAAGATGTTGACAACAATGTTTTTCCTGTATCATGTTGCTGCAATGAAAGCAACATCTGTGATGGGGCTGACAACGAACTACCTCTAAAGCATGGTTTTAATGAGGTTTTTGGAGCTACAAAACGGCCATAACTTTGAAAACAAGATACTGGCGCTATCTTCATAACAAAATGTTTGGCATAAGCATAACTACCCCATAATGTTCCCACTGCTGGGACACAGGCCTCCTCTGTGTGAGAGGGAGTGGGCCATAATCTACCGCGCGGGCCCAGTGCGGGTTAGAGGATGTCACATGTCTTCGATTGTTGTGGTTCTAGGACATGCCGGTTTCCTCACCATGTTTTCCTTCACCGTTTTGAGAGCAGTAGTGATGAAATACACAAAATAAAGTGCCTGTCTAAATTCGAACTCACGACTTACAACGCCTAAGTTGTGGACGATAAATGTTTAATGTCGGTAAGTTGGAGACAACAGCAGGATCATCAAATATAATTTAATTAAGATAGGTATCAAATCATAATGTTTGTAAATACTCTTCGAAGTTACCACTGGCCATGAGGAAAACGTGTTTGTATAAATAACTATGTCAAGATACTCATGATTTTTTCTTTCATATCAAGCAAATGTCAGTTCTTTTAGGAGTTTTTCTAATAAATCGTGTGCATTTCAGATTATTAACAACCGCGTCGACCTTAACGAAAGTAGAGCGATTTACTAGAGCAAAATAATTTGACAAATTATATTCAGTTCTCTCTTAATTTTCTCGTGTAGTTGACGCCTTAATAGATTGCGAGATTAGTGCAAATAACTTGTAATTTGGTAATCATGTTGTTTCGAAGTGATATGACTAGATTTGTGCGTGTCCGAACAAAATATAGTTTCGTGCACGCACTGATTCGATCGGTGTGACATATGGGCATATTGAATAAGCAGTTTTCAAATGTGTTCGAAAAACATCTAGATTCCGTGTCGCTGTTAGAGGCAAAACAACACATTTCACCACACGTAGAAATGTGGATTTCGTGTTTTTAGGTTAGCTTACTGTGTATGTAGATTCATTGTGTAAAATTGCGGTCTTTTGCCATAATTTTTCTGTGCCACGTAACAGTGGACTAGTTTCGCGTCCAGTCAGCAGTACTTATTTAGTGTCACTTGAACAACAACTAGCTTTGAAAACATCGTTGTGCGAGCAATGGCTGACCGAATTCAAGCGTTAATCCCCCGCCAACGATTTGTCCGTACAGTTTTAATTATATCCGCTGCGTTCCATTTTCGCGCTTCGCGACCCAACCGTGCCGCAACGGCTTCCGCGACTTGACGTTGACCCGATCGACGATCGCCCGTCGAATGCATGATGGACGCGTGGATAAAATTAAACTCACCACGCCAATTTACGTTCAACAACCCTAACTTGCGATCAAAATCTTCAAGAACATCCAGTAATGCACAATGACAAGCCATACATTTTGTTTTCGCAGTAAAGCATGTTTTATACCCGGTGTAATGGCGGACAAGCGTGTGCTGGAGCGCGATCAAACGAACGGGATGTTCCGTGCTCGTCAATTAAGCAAAATCGCACATTTGGCAATGTTCCCAAACAGTTGTTCCACTCTCGAGATTTTAGCGTTTGATTCGCGAAACGAGGAGCGCCCATGTCCATTTATGGTGGTATTGCGAACTTACACAGTTTCCGAGTCGAGCGGCCTAAAACGAGCACTCGCAAAAACTAGTCACTAGGAATTCGTGCCACGACAGTTGTAAATCTCGTAGATTTTTATTTGGATCATTTGCTAAGACAGTTTTAGGTGATTGTGTTGTTCGTAAAACGAAGACAGACAAAAAATACTCTTGTGAAGTAGCAGACGATGATACATATCACGCTAGGCGTAACGAAGCGAGAATTAGGTATTACTTTTGTCGAAAAAACTGTTCGTTTTTAATTAATGACGATGTCCTACAAGCCTGACGTATTCTAGAATGAACCAGCGATTTCCGACATCCGTACGTAATGCAAGCAGGCACTTCGTTTATGAGGAATAATACTCTTTATCGTAATGAGCGTCTAATGTTTCCACATAGGCCTCCTCTCTGTGAGAGGGAATGAGCCGTAATCGACCACGCGGGACCAGTGCGGGTTGGTAGATGTCACATGTCTTCGAATTTTTGGTTTTAGGACATGCCGGTTCCCTCACGATGTTTTCCTTCACCGTTTTGAGAGCAGTGATGATGAAATAATTTACACCAAATAAAGCGCCTGTCTGGGTTCGAACCTACGCGCTCATAAGTCGCGGCCGTTACACTCGGCCACCACAGCTCTAGCAAATACTCTTACTGCGAACAAAAGTAGGTGCCTCAGAAATTATTGGCAGTCGTCATTCTAAATAAAAATCTTCATTAAAATAGTTAACATCGCAACAGTGCACGCGCCCGCGCCGATAGTGGAAATCTTCATTTATTGAACAACTTTCGTTAAATCTATGTTTTGACAAGGAACAGTAACTTCTATAAAATTAGGTAAGTATCTACCGATCTTATCAATTTTAGCCATATTCTTTGATCTACCTAGACGAAACGCCACACTGTTTATCAAACAATTGCGTTTATGCATAAACTAATTAACAAACTTATGAAATAAGCATCACCTTTGTATCTATATTTCTGTTCGGTTTTTTCTTGTCTGTTTATATATGTGTATACATAAATGGTAAATAAACCTTGGAACGTTAATAGGTGCTTCATATTTTACTTTGAGACTAATAGATATATACAACGTGTAACGTTAAATGCGCAAAACCTCAGACACCCCAACTGATTTTTAATTTAATTGACCTATTTCAGAAACCAACCCAATGCCGGCGCGGCGCAGCGGCCCGGTGACGACTCCTCCTTCGATAAAGCGTCGTCGCAGACGCAAGAAACGATCAGAATGGCTAGCAAAACTAAAACAGCACATACAACCTTTACAATTTCTTTATTGACTTCTTTTCTCTGTGAAATAGGTCAATTGAATTAAAAATCAGTTGGGGTGTCTGAGATTTTGCGCATTTAACGCTACACGTTGTATATATTCCACAATGAAATGGGTCTACGACGACTACGACTGTGGATAAACGAATGTCTTGCAACTCAAATAACTTCACGAATCGAAATAGCATCGATAAATGACGTCGAGAAGATATGTGAAAAAGAAAATATTCAGATAAAAATCCGGAAAACTGGAGAGGATTGCCGTTTGTTCGAAGACTCAGACAATTTAATGTCAAAAAAAAAATAGACGCCTTGATAGCGTTGATGAATATCGCCGGAAGCTTGTCTTCAATTTAACCTTAACGATGTTTCTGAATATTTACTAATGTATGAAATAGCTGTCTGTGGACATACCTTAGTTTTCTTTACAGCTAGGGAATACAAAAGGCATATTTTTTAACTATGTTGTGCAAAATGGCACAAATGGCCATATTGCACAGACGGTCAAGAATGTTGTCGCACAGATTTAAAAGAAGTTAAACGAATTTTAATATTGCTTATAAAATTCAGATAAAACACATATTTCTTGTATTCATCCAATCATTGGGGATATTTCAATAGATAAGACCGTGCCCAAAATGTAACACCAATAAGCTGCGTTGCCTACAGTTTATAGTCGTTTATAGGCACATACTGCAAATTTTTTTTTTATAACATATGTAGAGACACCAGCACATCAAGCTACCCAAAACTGTCAAAGTTTCCCAATCAACCTTGAACCTAATATTAATAGCAATGAAGTTGAAAATCTATTAAAGTTTGATAGATTGTACTAGCTTGATGTGCTGGCGTCTGTCCCTACTTTAGTACAATATTTGTAATAGCTAATGTACCAAACAATGAGAAAACTTGGCTGTCCCAAGTAATAATCATTAGAAAGGTCACGCGATGCACCCTTTAATTTAGTTATTCAGGCAGACAACGCGTCACCTGTGCAAGTGTGCATGTTGACTAGATCTGTGCCCGCGATCATTATGACTCACTGTGTCCCCTGCATGGTTTGGAGACTCAGCGGTATTTCTTTTCTTTCATTAGTGGGATTGAGGGCCAGTTCATGTTTATTTTATTTTATTTTATTTATTAGGGACAACAAACAGCAGTATATTAAATATTACACATGATTGGACTACTAAACTAATAGAATTAATCAATACACTACTCACGACGTTATCCACAGATTACCATATAAAATAATTAGCATAGGTACTGTTAATAATAACAATAACAATAACAATAAGGGCAAACTTAAGGATACTGATCACAAAGTTAATGATCACAATGTTTGTAGGGATATTAGTAGATGTACAGTAACGACGCCAGCACATCAAGCTACCCGAATCAAATTTTCCCAATCAACATTGAACCGAATGCTTTGGCGATAAAGTTGAAATCTATTAAAGAAATTTGACAGATTGTAGTAGCTTGATGTGCTGGCGTCTGTATATTTACGACAAATTCAATAGGTATTTTCTCCTAAAGAACTGATAAATATTTGATGGGGTTACGACAGTATTTTCAAAACCATACTATTATGAAATATGTATTTAGGTATTTTCTCAAAGTTGCAATTGTTATTTCACGAGAAAGACGCGTTTGAATTTTGCGTAGATAAGAAACTATTTAACTAGTTATGGAACTCAAATGGAGTTGGGCAGGACATCTCACCGTGAAAGCTTGGGTGAAGTGAGCGTGGAGTGAGCTGTCATTCGCTAGGGATTAACACTATTAAGTGCTCACTTCACTTATGAAATCACGGTGAGATTTTTACAGAATCGACGGGCAGGTGGAGTAAATGTAACTTTTAGTAGTAGTAAGTGGCGTCCAAGGACTGAGAGACGAAGCGTCAGCCATCCGGCGGCGAGATGGGAGGACGTCATTGTTACCATCGCTCGCGGGGTAGAACCAGGATGAGGATGGCACAGGATTTTGCGGATTGCCACATGAAAAGAAAAGCCTCAGCAGTGGGTGAAGTCGGGTTTTGGGTGATGATGATGACGGTAAGGTATTCACGCTCGTGCCCGTAGGTACAGACGCCAGCATTTCTATTTTTACTTATTGTTATTCTGTTATGTCTTTTATTGTTCTTCTTCTTATTATTTTTATTGTATTATTATTATGATGTAATAATAATTATTAATTCATTTATTGTTCATTTAGTGGCACTCATTACCATTTTTGTTTGTAATATGCGGATAATGTAGTGGGCCACAATATTGTTAACACTCCTCATAATATTCTTATAATTTGTTATATTTTATATTGTAGCTGTTTATTATCCCTCAATAAATAAAATAAAATAAAACTGTCAGATTTTCCCAATCAACTTTGAACCTTATGCTTTAGCGCTAAAGTTGAAAATCTATTAAAGAAATCTGACGGATTGTAGTAGCTTGATGTGCTGGCGTCTGTACCTGTACTGTAGATGATGGATTGGTACTTCTAAAGTTTAAATGCTCCAAAATTATTGCATGTATAAAACATCTATGTATATCACGTGTGTTTTTGTTTACGTAAACTATACTTTTCTTTTGGGGAAATCGCCAGGAAACACATATGGTATGGTACCTACGATTTGATCAAAACTTCGTAGAATTGTTTTGTATGTTCTACCCGGTATGAAATTCCACGTGTATGTTTTTCTTCTGGAAGAAACTGTGCTGTTGAAATCTACGTGTATGAAGTTTTGTTCTGGGAGAGACTGCAGTGCTGTTGATGTAACCTAGACGAGTAGATGGGGTATTACAGTGCATGAATTTGTTCCAGTGTTTATTTGCTTTGAAAGAGCATTTGTATTGTTATTTTTCGGCTCTCTAACTCTGAAGTTTTCCTACATTTTATACACGAGGAATCTAAGTTTCAATACCGGTGAATTGTATCACGACTCATACACTCGATCTCTGATGTGCTTTGACTTTTGTCTCCCATTGAATCCAAACTCTCTATTGTCATCTATAGGTACCTAATAAAGTTAGGTAGGTAGGCACTTGAATTAGAAACCGAATTTGTGTGTGTTTTATTGTCAACGTAGCACATTTAATTACTAATTTGCTCATTAGAGGGTAACAATGCAGTCATCAGCAATCATTTACCGTGACAAGTGGATAACTGGGTGATATGGTAACAACAGTAGTAACTTATTACGTAGGTAATGGGGCATGACGAACGAGTAAATGATTGCGGCTTCGTAACACTGAGCGTTATCACTACTTCATGGTTTGCACTTAGGCCAAGATTTTTTTTTTTTTTACGGGCGCTTTTAACGTGCACGTCTTTCTACATTGTTCTCAGATGCACCTAAGTTTAATATTAACATGAATGATGTTAACAATAGTAGTTTGTTTGTAAGAATATTTTGTTACTAAAGAGTGTCCGTGGAGTTTCTTGCTCGTTTTTCTCCATTGGAACCTACTACATAGCTTCATTTTTCTGACTGACTAATACCTTGACAATTCAAAAGTGCCTATTTAAGTGTAAATTCAACTTTAACGGCAGATTTTTCAATCGACAGATCTGAAGAATCTGGCAGATTTTGTATGGAAGAACTGTCAAAAAACCAAAATTATTCCTCGAATGAAATTATCTGGCGTTGGAAAAATCAGCCCTTAATGAAATAAATGCATTGAGCTTGAGTTTGATAAGCGTTATTTACCACGTGCTTAGGCTAAACGTTATTCTTGTCACCGTCGCACGACCTGTCAAACTACAAGTGTCGTGAGACGGAGTCGAGAACACGTCTAATGGCAAAATATCTATCCACGCCCTGCCGCAAAGCATGAGCTGAGTAACGTTTAAACAGATCTCGGCTTTAGTGCCTAGAATATTAGTCATCAAAAATGTTTGTGCTATGTTTTAACTAACTGATTGTACAGACGCCAGCACATCAAGCTACCCGAAACTGTCAAAATTTCCCAGCCATTTGGAACCTTATGCTTTAGCGACAAAGTTGAAAATCTATTAAAGTAATTTGACAGATTATAGTAACTTGATGTGCTGGCGTCTGTACCTATGCTTCATTTACCAAGGCCGAATTTCACCAATGAAACTGAACGCGTTCAGCTCATCTAAACTGCGATTAAGAGCTGTCATTGTCAAAATTGTTGTGAAATATTGACACTGACAGCTCTTAAAAGCGGTTTAGAAGTGCTGATCGCGTTCAGTTTCATTGGTAAAATCCGCACTAACTGGACCAGTGGTCTCGAACGTCGTAGAGTGAGATCGGTAGATCGGTAGGTATTTGACAAAAAAATACAATTTTACACTTACTACTACTACTCATTATTACAGCCTAACTTATAACAATCATTTAAGTATGATTGTTATAAATTATGTGAGCCCATATCGGTAGAAATACCGAAAAATCGGTAGGTTCGAGACCACTGAACTAGACCTGCATCTGTATTTTTCTGTTCCGTGACCTGCATAGCTTCACAACCATCTGACATGGCATCGTATCGAAAATGACATTTCGATAACCTGCAAACAACTATCGGAAGAATAGTGATCGTCTATTTAATTTAAACTGACAACATTTTCGGATTTTGGACTTGTGATCAAAGTTTATAGGACTCCTACGATAACACTGATTGATTTTCGATACGATACGGAAACGTATCGAGTGATTCGAATAGGAGCCATGCTGTAGAGTTGCACTATCTGATCGGAGTGTTGCAAACTTGCAAATCAATAATTTAAGAATGAAAGCGAGACTGTTTCTTGGAGTTTTATAGCTTTCTTATTTTATTATTTATGCACACAAATTAAAATACATAGAGAAATGACATAACTTTTCAACACAAAGGTAAGTACTGTATCTTAATTTTTAATTGTAATTTTAATTATTCCGGTATAAATAACATATTACCAATGCGTAATTAACGTTTTTAGCACTGTAGCAACTACTATAAGGCCTTGTGGTTCATATGAGTACCAAAACATGGCGGCCAGGCCCCAAATAATTACCCACATGTTTTCATAAACGCCCACTACGTTCTCAGAAACGCAATTCGACCGTGCAGCACTAATTAAACGTTACAAATTCAAAATACTCAATTACATGTTACGTGCCATATGTTGCTCAATTTTTAGTTTGAACTCGATATTATAATTGATTAAGGGCGAATTCCACCAAGCTTTTATACATAGAATAAGTCTTATCATAAGAATTTTAGATTATCGTCAGTTTTTCCGTATCTTCTAAAACTGTCAGACGTCAATTTTATTCCACGAATAAAATATATCTGACTTTGATAAAATAAGCCCTAAATATTTCAATAGGTAATTGCTCGGTTCCTATAAAAAAAGCGAATCGTTACGCTTACCAATAGTATAATAATTTTTTACTGCCAAAATAAACTAACCATAAATAGATTCGTAAGCTAATTTTACCTGCGATAGCTACTTCCATTAGGGAGGGTATACTAACTGTATGTCTTTGCTTCATAAAGATAAAGATACAACATTCTTAATTTTAACCAATAACGGTCCGTAAATTATAGGTACCGGCCATAAGTAATTTCTTCTATTGCCGCTACTCTTTCTAAAGTGTTAAGAAATTAAGACCACGCGGCTGTAAATTATGTGCCATAGATTTATGTTTATTGTGGAATCAGCAGTTTATTATTTCAATAAATAAGAAAAAACAATATCATTCTTTCTATTTCTTTCGTGTCTTTCATTTAGAGACCATTGAAACTGATCAGTGTAACGATGGGCTAGTAATTAATTCCTTATGTAATAGGCTTGCCACACGGGTCAATACTGGGTCCGGTCACACAGTCCACACTACAGGGTGAAATTGAAAACATGCGACAAATCGAAATGGGAGATTGTACTCATCATTATGAACAACTTTTACCATGGGACCAAACCTGAAATTGGTTATTGTTGGGATTTCAGGTTTTATCTCATAGTAAAAGTTGTTCACAATGATGAGTACAATCTCTCATTTCGATTTGCCGCATGTTTTTAATTTCAACCTGTATATGTAAAACAAAATGTTTTGTAAGATTTGTTACGGATAAACATACATTTTTAGAGCCAAAACCACATTTGGCGGGCTCAATGTTATTTTACATCGCAGATGCTATTCGTTCAAATTTCTTTGTGCGAGGTTATTTCCATCCTAGTATGTGTCCTATAATGTGTAGAATATTCTGGATACGTCTAGATTAGCCCACTAAAAGAAGCAATATTTAGAATTCTAGATTTCTCAAAGGAAAATAGATCTCATTCAAGCGAATAGAGTTCTTAGTATTTACCAACTGTCAAAACGGAAGCATTAAATTCTCGTGTAAAATGGGTTTTCCAGTAAATATTTTGGTAGATAACTAGATTTTTGTTTTTTTACATTTCTGGACCTACGTCTCCTGTGACGCAGGCGCATGTTTTGCGTATTTTACAATACTGAGTGAACATAGCAGCAAATATTTTGGCATGGAAAGTGCATTACCTACAAGCTATTTCACTTTTTCTACATTCCTAACAACAAACGTCGGATACGAAGATAAGAGAACTATTAAGACTGATACACTAATGAGCTACAGAATTAACTGAAACATGTGTTAACTTGTTTAGCTTGTGACTTACGAGATGTTTTTGGACAACGCTTGTCTTCCGCAGCTGCTCGTCATTCATCAGTACAGTTTAATACCGTGTCCCTTTGATGCGCTTAAACATAATCGATCTTCAAGAAAAAAACAAAACCATTTGCCAAAAAGATTCATCCAAATATTTTCGATGTCTTGAGTCAGGTATGCAAGGACGGTGATGTCAAATAAACACCCGCACGATATTGCCAGACAACAGCAGCTCATATGAAATCTGTTTCACACTATAAAAAGTGGAACATCAAGGATGCTGTTCCCACTCGTGGTGTACCAAATTTCGTTTTTAAAAGTGTCCCATTAATATGTTTACGAGTGTATACAGGCAGCAGGTGGGTACCTAGTGTATATAGGTTTTGCACCCAAAGCAACTGTAAAGACCTAAACACAAGTGGTGCGGACGCACACATTAATGCTCGCATTCGTATTGTGAATAAACATCGTAATGTAGCAGATAAACTAGGATGGGAGCCAAGACGAAAATATGCCACGGCGCGTTTTTCCATTGGATTTTGCGCTTTGGAAACGAACAGTAGTCGCGACAGACCCGACAGACATTCATTGTTAATCAGATGGAATGTGATAACAGCAAGCAACTGCTATCACTTATGCTGGTGTCGGATGCTGCACGTACACAGAATAATATATTAGTCACGCTTGAGATTCATTACATGTACCAGAATACATCTCTAATGACGACACTTTCTTCTAAAAGAGAACGCTGCACACTGGTCGCCTTGTTGTTGTTCAAAGTTCTAGTTTGTGTCGCTCGATAACGTATGGGGACTGAGGGTGTGGTGTGTAATGAGTTATAGAAAGCGTATGTACCTATCTGTGTGTGTTCATTGTGTACAGTGTCCCATGTTTGTGTATGTCTTGCAAGGTCACACGTGGAGTGGTCATGTACGAGACAGGTCGATGCACACGCGTCAAGGTGGGCACGGAAATTTTCATTCAACCGCCTGTTCTATTTACATCGCCGATTGCCACAAATATTGTAAGTGGCGCATCGCGCGCGCACTTCCTCCACTGACGTAGGTAGCATCGGACCTTCGCCTGCCATACACCACCACCACTCATAACAGATACTAAGCTATGAGCCGGCAGGGCCTCCTGTTCTAATGTGTTCCCGGAATACTTTTGGACATCCGGCTGTCTGTCATCGGCCGTACAAAGAGAGAAAGAGCGCTGTGAAGGAGTTTGGTGGTTCGTGAATGACAGGCGACGTCCCGAGGGAGCGGCGCCGCGGCGGGCGGAGTGCGCGCCGCGGCAGGATCTGGTGTTTACGTTGTGTTCACTGTCAAACGTGTTATCTGTTATGTGAGCAGGTGCGTGGCGCTGGCGTCGCGGCGTGCGCGCGCGCCGGCTATATTTGTGTCGCGCGGGCGTCGTTACATAAAACTGTCGTGTGTCGATCCTCACCTCCTCTATCTTGAGGCTGGTGCGGACCACCTTGCGGGTGACCGCGCTCTCGTATGTCTCCTCGATAGTCTCCGCCATGGTTTCGAGTCGCGGGCGCAGCGGGCGACGCGCGCGGTAGTTGCGCCGGTACTGAGCGGCGCGCGGTTATTTTTAGTCAGCGGCGTGGTTCGGCCGCCTCACAGTGGTGTAACTGGCACTCGGGAATCGGGGTGGCGATGCCGATGGCGGGCTGCGCGATACTGCCCGAGGCAGGCGCTGGCGGCTAGGGGCGCCGCCACTGACGCGGCGCAGGCACATCTGTTGTGACGCTGCACACGCTAAGCCCCTCCAGACAAAGAGCCTCGATGACGCTACACACAATGTTTACTGTCTCATAAAACGGCTTCATAACACTGCCACTGAAATCATTTGGCTCTCTGATATTTCACTCACGAGGTCCACTATTAACGCTGCATTTGCCGGCGAACAGCCAGATTTTCAGAGAATTAGAATATCCCTCTAAATAATAGTTTATAATATGATGCTTCACTTTATTAAAAGTCAGCTGTTTATGTGGGTAGGTATAAAGTAGCCGAATAGCGAATTATTTACTGAAGCCCGAAAATCTGTCAATGATTCCCAAAATTATAATCACGAAACATATGTTGGTCACCTAAATTATGAAACAGTAAAAAATAATCAATTTAAGACTATTGATCAAAACAAGATTTTAGTACTGAGAAAAAAAAAACTAAAACTACCCACAATATGAACAACCCCTACAAATATGAAACTGCTAGTGCCATCTAGAGGAAAACTACAGAACTAAATTGAAAACTGCTACTAGATGGCGTTAAATATAGACGCGAACAACACATGGTGTACTGCCGTGGTTTGACTCAACTTGTAGGTAGGTATAGCTAATAAAAAAATCATTAGATCGATGCGTAAACAGGATATTTATAAGCGATGTTTGTACATTTCCATGCGAACCGAATAATAGAGTACCGTAAAACGGGGCTACTTTGAGTAGGTTTTGGAGGTTTTTGGTTTGTAACTTTTTTTTTACGGCTCGAATTTCACTTTTTTTTACTCCAACAGAACAATGTGTCCTTTGGTTATCAGATCTATGGCAAATTTTAAACCTACCACCTTCCTAACTCCCTACTTTTTTTAATTTATTAAATGTCAAAGTAACCTCAGAAGTGGGGTTTCTTTAACAGGGCATTGAAATGCAACTGACGTCAAAGATAGTACTTTGATATCATTTTGACCAAAAAAACTATTATTTCATTGAAAACTACATGGATTTAAATGAAAACAAATATTTTTACAATTAAATTATTCTTTATTAACGCAAGTATTACAATATTTGTACCGACGGTACTGTTAATGCCACTTAATCAGTCTCTTAAGTAATAATTAATATAATTGAGATCAATTTAAACAAGATAGGTAAAAATCAACTTTGGCAATATTATAGGCAAGAAACAATTAGTTAGAGTCGTCCTCACACACCACACATTCGTATGACGGATTGTTTGAGCCCTTATTGCACATCCCACACACCCAGTTTTTACAGGTAATGCAGCATATCCAGTCAATAGAATGGCGGTAGAACCTATATTCGCACCTACAGATATAACAAAAAATAGACTCCTTCTTATTCTTCTTCTTGTCCTTGTTTTTGATTTCCTTCTTGCGAACCAAACAACTCAGAGGCACATCTTCGTCGGAATCAGTCTGGTGCTGTGTAAGCAGTCCAGAGGTTGAAGGGACTGGTTGATTATTCTTGAAAGCTGAGACATTATCTTCTATTTCAGGAGAGTCATCCATAGTTGGAAAAACTAAATCTAAAAAAGAAATCGATTTTGGAGAGTTATTGAAGGTGCTTGACGAACTGACTTCTGGCATAGTTGGGAAATCGATTTCTGGAGTATCGTCGATGGTGGGTAGGACATTTATTTCTGGGGCATCTTCTTCTGCATTATCTCTTTGACTCGTAACCAATATTTGTGCTCCTGGCTTATTAACGACATTCCTCCCTCTTCTGTGACGATTTTTTTCAGTATTGTAACCCCTTGTAATTTTTTCAGTATTGTAACCCCTATGACGCGTTCCCCACCTCGCGCAATATTACTCGAGGTCACGCACACTTGCTGACCACACATGAACACCGATTTTGGCGCTCTGTCAAAGTAGCCCCAAAATCTGTCAAAGTAACCCTGGAAGTCAAAGTAGCCCCGTTTTACGGTACCGGCAGGCTCACCGTCAATGCAACACACATTCGACATTCGACGTCATGCATGGAGCAAGATAACATCACCTTAGGTATACTAAGATATGATATATTCTACATCTTCTTTGAGCGCTGGCACTACAGTATTTTAAATTAATAGTTGTATATATTTTAAATCTAGTTATTTACGGCCAAAAGGATTCAGGGAAATGTATTTTTGTTTTATACAGTCATCACGATTTGTCCAGCGCGAAGATTCGTTGAGTTTCAGCCATTCGAGGTTGTTCCAGAACAAATTATTCTGAAACAACCTCGAATGCCTAAAACTCGGAACCTTGGGAAGTTCTTCAGTTTCGTAAGGACAATTTGAGAGGAAAGCTAACAGAAGAATTCAGCTGGGCTGTGCAACGTTTGGGAAGCTTCGTAGTCTTCTCGTCATATATTTCACAGAACCTAAACACTAAGGCTCTTAAATCAGTACGTCCGGCCTGTTTATGATTTACAGCGCCGAAACGTGGACACTCGCGGTACAGCTGCTCCATAAATTACTGGGCACTCAGCAAGCTATGGAATGGGCTATGCTTGGACTCTATCTAGATAAACTATAGCTAAGGGATAGCGTAACGAAGTAATCCGGCAGACAACCAAAGTGGTCGACATAGCAGTGGCGGACTAAGCCCGTCAGAGGCCCGGGGCGGCAGAACTGAATGAGACCCCCCAGCTTTAAAAAATGTCGTTTTAAAAGCTTTTTATTCAGTTCACATTTGTAGTATAAAATATACATGTTTATGTTTATTTCGTTCAAATCTGGCAAGTGAAATTTAAATTCGAATTAAATTATTTAGGCTAAATAAACATACATACCTACAATATGGAATGGATACGGGTGAGGAAAATAAAATACAAATAGATCGACAAAAAAAAATTATATATAATAAATCAAAGATAGTTTTTATTTTTATTTTTTGTAGCGTGTTATATGTGTTTTCGTGCCTTCAATTTACTGAACTCCTAAATAACTTCTGTGAAATCGATTTCTTTGGAAAATTTTCTAATCTATTGAAAGCACGGCTAGGGTTAACAAGTCGCTCTTGAACCATTGTATGTACATCGAAGATATTTTTAATTAGTTTAAGTTTCGAAAAACTCCTCTCGCATGATGCAACCGAGATGCAAATGGTCAAGAAGCATATGTTGATGAAATTATGTAGGTACTAAGCACATTTTTAAAGTCTTGTTTAGGATTTGATCAGGGGAACGCGGAGGCATTTGGGGGGCCCCCAAGACCGGAGGCCCGGGGCGGGCCGCCCCTTCCGCCCCCCGGTTAGTCCGCCACTGCGACATAGCTCACAGAATAAACAAGCTGAAGTGGCGATGGGCCGGCCATTTTACCCGTAGAACCGATGACCGTTGGTGTAAACGTGTTCTTGAGTGGAGACCGCGAAACGACTAACGTAAGGTAGGTCGCCCTCAAGCTTGGTGGAGCGGCGATCTTCGGAGGATGGCTGGTAGCAGCTGGATGAGAGTTGCCCAGAATCAAGCTGAATGGCGTGCAGTTGGAGAAGCCTATGTCCAGCAGTGGATTACTAGAGGCTGATGATGACATATTTAAAAAAGCGAGAAAAAAAATTCGAGAGAACTGGTGTGTCGAATACATGTCCTAGTTAAAAATTGCTATGTTAATGTAGCTCGAAATCATCATCTGCCTCGGCTTTTCCCTACTATGTTGGGGTCGGCTTCCAGTCTAACCGGATGCAGCTCAATACCAGTATTTTACATGGAGCGACTGCCTATCTGACCTCCACAACCCAGTTACTGGGTAATACGATACCCCTAGGTAAGACTGGTTGTCAGACTTTCGGGCTTCTGACGACCCGTAACGACTGTCAAAGATCTACGAATGACAGCCGGGACCAACAACGGTTTAACGTGCTTTCCGAGGCACGGAGGGGTCTCGATATGTAAAGATGGTCACCCATCCACAGACCAACCGCGGCAAGCGTAGCTTAACCTGATCGATCGACCTGTGCGGCTGTTATTATTTAAGTAAAAATAGGGTTTTTAGTTTTTCAAACTAAAACTAAATAGCAGCGGAAGGGTTAACTTTGTACTCTCAACGTAATAATAAATATTTTGGGCTTGTTATTTCCCAGAAGATTTTATTTTTTGCGGCATTTTAATTTTTGGGCACAATATGTTCGAAACATGAAGGACGTTCTTTCCGCACACCATAGAAGGACATTAAATTATATTAAATTCGATAGCTTTTTAGTTTGTTTTTATTATTTATGAAAGTTTAAGTAGTAGTTTCATTGATAGACACTACAATGTAAAAAAATATTTTCAGGAATAATATGAAATGCCAAATTTCCACACCTAGAGTTAGATCTCCATTCTCCTATCTATTCAGACAGTCAAATAGTCCTTCAGTATATACCTACCGCATTATTATTTACTCAATAAATGTATATTAAATACTCATTGTACATATTGTCGGTAAGTATTACTTATGTCAGAACACATTTCAAAAACAAAAATAAATTTCGACGAGCCAAAAAGGATGTCACTCCTTTAACGTTTTGTATGAATTGTAAACTGTCCCAGATTTTCACTAACAATGATGAATGAATAGTATATTTAATATTTTTGTGGCGATCCACTCTACAGTATCAAATAGTGATTGTGATAATATGTTTGCTAGATTGCTAGTAAGCGCGTATCGCCCATATATCGTGTTCTATTCCCAGGCAAGTTCAATGTTATTGCTTTTGGTCCCTGGCCACCACCTCAGGTATTACCGGCAGTATGATAAAGAATTACAAATAAATTCATTAGTGGAAATTTCTGAACGATCAAAACAGGTCTGTAACTGCGTTCGCGATCTACTTTCCAAACATGTAAACAAATATGAGTTATTGGAAAAATAACTGAAATTCCTAAACAATAAAGTTCAGTTTACGCTACAACTTGTTTAACTTGATCAATCAATTGGAAACGTGAATTTGAATAGACCTTAAATACTTTATTCATTTGTTTTCGCGAATGATAAGGTAGTAAAAATCAGTATACATACGTTCAAATCTTTATTTTCATTTCACAAACATGCAACATATAAATTATTATATAATAAATATGTACGCCTAACTCTAATGTATAAATTTCGAGATACATTCTTTTATACATATATGTATATATCACTTAACGTATATGGAGTCTCCGTGTTATCACAAAAACCTGGGCACTGCCCTGGAATGAGAATGTGCCTCTTTGCCACTTTGATCGTTTTTTTTTTTTTAATCTATGGCAGTATTTAAATAAATGAGGCATGGTATTTTTATGATGGGAAACTCCATATTGCAGGCTATAATGTCACTTTTCAGCTAATACTTAAACATATTTTATTGTATTTTTGTTACGCCTGTCTCTATGCTGCAACTCTATTCCACTTGGCTGAAAATTAAAAATTAAATTGTTAATACAAAATGATGTGGGCTAAAAAATAAAATGACAGGAAAGGGTACTTATCTAGTCATGTGAGAATTTCCGTACGCTTTTAGGATTTTTTATTTTTTTAAACTTTGCCCCACACTAGGAATTTCTCCTGTATTGTGGGTGCGTTTTACAAACATTTAAAGTCACATACACAAACAGCAAGACCTGGAACAACTACTTGTAGGTCATACAAATATTTGTTCCGTGCGGGAATCGAACCCGCGACACGCAGCGCAGCAGTCAATCGCTTAACCAATGCGCCAACCGTGCCGTCAAACCTCAAATTACTGGAGAAAACATACCTAGTTACCAAGCATAATTATCTTGTATGTTTTACTGAACCAATCACAACTTTCACATTAAAACAAAATTAGCTATTTAAAATCTTGTATAACTGGTTGGGGGCAGCGCAAGACCAATCGTTACAGCAATCCTTGGGGAAACTATGCGCATGTTCAATTGTTCATATAAAGAGATTGAAAGGCAGGTAAGGAAAAAGGGGGGGGGGGGGGGAGGGGGGTTATAGATTTGTGTACAATACTAACATGACACGCATAGTGTTGGTGTATCCGGATCCCGCCTTCCATCCGGTGACGACGACGACGCTGTCGCCGGTCTTGACGAAGCCGCGCGCGCGACCGAACTGCAGACCCGCCTGCACGCGGTTGTCTACGTCCTTCAGCCAATCACCGGCAGCGTTCTCTGTGGAAATAGAAAGTCAAATGTTAATAGAAAATTAGATGATGGATGAAACAATATTGTTTTACCGCATTGTCGACCTTAAAGTTAAATAATAATAAGGTGTATTTTATAAAACTTTATTTATTTAGAATATGTTTATATTTGTATAACTATTTTCATAGATTGGTGGCAATTCCTTTGTTCACAAACTAAACTAAATTTAAGTTCAGTGCATCTTTTTCTTTCTGTTTCATTATTAAAAGGACAGAAGATAAATATTAGTTCAGTCCTGTCAAATTAAGATAATCCATAGACAAGATTAGACATTATTAAAAAATTGGCTAATAAAAATACGTCAATTTAAGTCAGGCGCTGACTAGTTTGACACGACTAAACTAATATTTACATTCTTTCTTAATGAAAGAAAAACATGTACTGAACATAAGTTAAGTTTAGTTTGTAACAACAACAGAACCGGCGCCATTGTATACTTATTATTGGCACCAACGACAGCCCCATTTTTTGTTCATGCAAATCACTGTTCATTCCAGGTTTTTCTGGAAAACGTCGCAGAAAGCGATAAGATAGCTCATTGTATATTTTGTAGTGTTTGGTTTTTAATAATAATAATTCTTTGTTGACATAAATAATTTTTAACAAAAGTAGTGAGGCCCTGACTCCTGCGCTAGGTATAGTACCTGTGTTACAGGAGCCAGTGTCTTCTCCCAATAATATGATCCAAGTTTTATGCAATAAGGATTAATCCAAAACACACGAGTACAGAAAATAAGAATAAAAAAATTAAAATAGAAGAGAAAATTATAAACATTTCCAACGTGAAGCAATTCAAAAAAGTGTTAGTTGTATAGTGAATGAAAATGGTGTGTAGTGTTTGTGGTGTGTGAATGTGTGATGTACGTGTGTGGTGTGTGATGTTATATATACTATTTTAAAAGGAGTTCAGTTTGTTCATAGTCATGCGTAGTCATGCGTGCTTTATTTTTGTTATGTATTTTTGTGTGTATAATAAAGTAAATGAGTGAGGGGCCCATGGCTAAATAATAACAGCCGCACAGGTCGACAGATCAGATTAAGCTACGCTTGCCGTGGTTGGTTTGTGGATGGGTGACCATCTTTACATACCGAGACCCCTCCGTGCCTCTTAAAGCACGTTAAGCCGTTGGTCCCGGCTGTCATTCGTAGATTTTTGAGTCGTTACGGGTAGTCAGAAGACCGAAAGTTTGACAACCAGTCTTACCTAGGGGTATCGTATTACCCAGTAACTGGGTTGTGGAGGTCAGATAGGCAGTCGCTCCATGTAAAATACTGGTATTGAGCTACATCCGGTTAGACTGGAAGCCGACCCCAACATAGTTGGGAAAAGGCTAGGCAGATGATGACAATAAAGTAAATGAATAAGTAATAATTTGGTTAGTAAGTAGCGAGTAGTGCGTACCCTGGTACACGATGGGCAGCACGCCGCGGTACAGGTGCGCCTGGCGCGCGGTCTGCGCGTGGCGCGTGACGGCGATGATGGGGCAGCGCGGGCGGTACTTGCTGAGCAGGTGCGCCGACTTGCCGCTCGTCGTCACCACCACCACGGCCGCCGCCAGGCACTTGGTGGACGCCTCCACGGCCGCGATGGCCGTCGAGTGCGCCGGCTCGATCGGGGGCTTCACCTGCACACATTTTTAATTGCGTTCAATTACAGTTTTCATTGCAGTTACAGTTATACAGCATTGCAGTTTACATAGCTTGCAGAGTAAGCAAGTGGCTAAGCAAGTGGGCTGGCCATGTCTGTCGAAGGGCCGATGGTCGGTGAAGCAGACGAGTCCTGGAGTGGAGACCGCGTATCGGCAAGCGTAGTGTGGGACGCCCCCCAGCTAGATGGACTGGCATTAACATCAATGGCGAGTACATAACTAACCTTCGGTTTGCCGATATCGTAGTCAGGGCTGAGACTGTGGAGGACCTCAGTACAATGCTCGATGACCTCAGTAGAACCTCCGAAAGAGTGAGTCTTAAAATGAACATGGACAAAACGGAGATCATGTCAAATGCCCATGTAACACCCACTCTCATGAAGATCGGAGACGCTACATTCGAAGTCGAGGATGAGGAGTATGTTTACCAAGGACAAACTGTCCAGTTAGGTAGGTCCAACTTCGAGAAAGAGGTTAATCGTCGAGTCCGACTCGGTTGGGCAGCGTTCGGGAAGCTACGCAACATCTTCTCGTCCCACATACCACAGTGTCTCAAGACGAAAGTCTTTGACCAGTGCGTGTTGCCAGTGATGATATGGCAAAGAAACGTGGTCGCTCACAATTGGGCTTCTTAGACGGCTAAAAGTAATGGTAATGGAACTGGCTATGTTTGGAGTTTCCCTGCGTGATCGCAGGAGAACCAAGAAAACCGACACCGAGCGACACTAAGTTCATATCCGCAATCATATACGCACAACACAGGTCACGGCCGGGCATAGCGGCACTAGGCGCGGGGGCGCCGCGTGGTGTGAGCATATTTTTGTATGGACAACCAGGTAACATAACAATCTTATAACTTTGTGATTTTTCACGATACAGTTTTGAAATTTTGTACATAGATTCTTTACATAAAAATACTAGACACGTGTTTCGGGTTTCGCATATACTAAAACTAATGTTGTATATATTTCGTTTCTCACCTCATCAGCCAGGTCATTGAACAGCTGTCTATGCCAGATAGCAGCCTCGGCCTCCTTACAGATGTTAGCCATGGTCAGCACACACTCCTGCGGGTAGTCTCCCTTGGCCGTCTCTCCGGACAGCATAACGCAGTCCGCGCCGTCCAAAATGGCGTTAGCGACGTCAGAAATCTCCGCGCGTGTCGGACGCGGCTTCTTTACCATGGATTCCAACATCTGGGTGGCGCAAATTACTGGTTTGCCGACCTGGGAATGGAAAATTATGATGGTTATGTGGTGTACTTAAGAATACTCCCAGGTACTAAGCCCAGTATTAAAAAAAATGCTTGCACGTTAAGAATTGATGCCACGATTCTTAATGTGTTTCCTAAAAGCATTATTACTTATGCTCATTTTTTAATCAAATATTTGTAATTATGTTAATTAACATACAAGCATATTGAACCTTGAAAAGAAATACAAAGTTGAGTTACAAAAGTATATATGAAGAAAAACAAGACTCCTCTCGTGTTATATCAGATAATAGCATCATAATCAGTCTAAAATGTTCCCACTGCTGGGACACAGCACCCTAATTGCGTAACACACTATTGCTCTCAATTTGAATCATTTTGAAGCATATTTCTAATCCATTGCTCCATATGTTCGAAAAATGTGTCTGCTCAACAACGAAAAACACGCAATGAATGTTGTTGAACTGTCAAAATGAAACCCATTGCTACTGATAGTGTATCACGCAATTACCTTGCAGGTCTCCTCTATGCGAGAGGGAAGGCTATAATCTACCACGTAGTCCCAGTGCGGGTAAGTTATATCAGAGAACAAATCACTAAAAAATTTTAACTAAGTTAGTCCAAGGCTGATTGCCCAAGTTACATCGGACATACTGAAGTATCATCAGTCTTTTTAAACCTCTGTAAATTAATAGAAATAATGTGAACTTACCCTGTTGCAACGTGCGATCATTGTCTTTTGGGCGAGGAACACCTTCTCTGGCGGGATCTCAATACCGAGATCACCACGGGCAACCATGATACCATCCGAAGCCTGGAAACAAATCACAATTATGTCATTAGAAAGGAAATCAAAGTAATAGCACAAAATAACACCAGACCATTAATACCCGGAGGGTTAGACAGATATGTACCTGTAGTACCTACACCCCTATTTCGTTATATTTATGTCTCATGTAATAGGGGACGAGCCTATTACCACCAACAGGGCACAAATCCATACTCCGGGTTGCTACTGAGAAATCTTCATGGAAAAACCCAATAACACTTTTCCCGCCCTGGGAATCGAACCCTCAGCGATAGCGCAAAGCTATATATTCTAGGTTAATCTCAAACTTTCCCTCTTTTAAGATCGTCTTTAATTTCCTTTTTGGGGATATAGATGGCACCCGTTTTTACTGAGTTTGTTTCGCCATTTCTTCTCAGAGGTAGTCAGGAAATATCGGCTCCATCTAGTTTTTTTTTTTTTTTTTAATAAGACGTGTAAAAGTGATACGATGACGATGATGACGAAATACAACTGTTTATTCTGTAAATAGGATACAGGATCCTATTTACAGAATAAACAATTGTATTTCGTTTTACTAGACTATTACTGTTTTGTTTAATTTACACAAAAATGATTGTCTTTTCACGGTCCCAAGCACTTTAACCCATCTTTCTGAAGATGGGCGTTGCGTGAGGTGGGACTGCCTATTCTCAACCATACAAATTACAACATTTTCCAAATTGTAAAGTTAAGAGGTATCTATATGGACGAATCTAACTAACTGGACTTTGAGGATCGAGAAGTTGGAGCCGGGTCACAACACGAACTTCAAGTCGTTCGTGGTGCATGTTCCGACACATCATCTCGAGAAGTTCCTCAAGGAAGAGTTCTGGCCGAAGGGTGTTGTGTATAGCCAGTTTCGTGGCCGCCTACATGACACCAGTCAGCGAAACACGACGCCGACACTTCGTGTGCAGTAGTTTTTGTTTGTTATGTTGTATTTATTTATAGTATTTTTAAGTTATATTATTATAGTATTGTATTTGTGATATTTTTGATATATTAGTTTAGAAGTATTCTTATACATATTTGTAGTAGTAGGTATGTATCGTTTTTTCTATGGGCCCTAGATGCCTGAAATAAATAAATTAATTAAATTGACCCCAAAACTCCTTGAATGTCATCTTCTATCAACCATTTCCACTCTCTATCTAGTTATAACTGCATTCTATTAAGTCTAGCCTACATAGTGCAAGTGGGAGTACGAATCGCACGACATGCAAATTGCAGCCATCCGCCAATTTCATCGAGTTGTAAATCTGACCTGATATACTTGGTGATTGCGTGAGTGTTATGTAACCGTAAGGTTACGTTGGAGTTACGTTAGGTCAAGATAATATACGGTAGAAACTCGATAATCCGGCCCTGATTTACGGATTCGATTTATACGGATTCGCGATTATCCGGACTATCAACCACGACCAACCACGACCAATAAGTGCAGACATCGTATGTTGAAAAATGTATCTCTTAATAATTTCTTAATAAACATTAAATTCTCCTTGATACCTATGTTTTAATAAACACATAACATTATGTATGTACTACATATGCACAAAACACGCTTTTCTTCATACATTCAATTATCCGGATTTTCGATTATCCGAATCCCTAACGACAACAATTAATCCGGTTAATCGAGTTTCCACTGTAGTTTCCATTGTACAGTCACCAAAGGAGGTAAGTAACCAGGGTCGTCGGATATGGTTGAAGTTTAGTAAGAAACCTTAATGTTATGTTGTTAAACCAGAATGTTTTCGAATAAAATATTATTTAATTAATAGAAAACAAACAGTTCCTATATCAAATTAAATTTCATTCAAAACATCTGTTGGTTTCTTCAAAACTTCAATTATATCTGGCAACCCTGGTTACTTATCTCTTTTGGTGACCGTACAAGGATCTTTTGACGCGTTGCCAAACTCGAAACTAATGTCGCCTTCTTGTTTTTTCAATACATATTCACAATTACCAACAAAGTCTCATGGTCAATGCGATTCAACCCAACAAAGCGCCTCGTAGTGTACTTTTTCAGAGTGCCATTAATCTGACAAAAACGACAGTGTGTTACAAAGGAGTTTTAAAATCAGGTCTCTATTTAAGGCATGTCTATGGTTCTAGTAGTAGGTCGTCCTTTACGTTTTAATCTATTGATTTGTGTTCTCTTTTAATTTATTTATATTATTTATGTTATTATGTGTTAACGGTTTCGCATCTATTAGTATTAAACAGACTACAAGTAAACCTTTTTTTATTTTATTTTTCAGTCTCAAGTTCCCTATAAATAAACACTGTGAGCGATAAGAGCGCCCATTTTCTCCTTCGAGCGTAATGCTGGAAAAGGCTTATATTAAATAAATGGTGTGTACTCACGGTAATAATCTCATCAAGGTTGACCATGCCCTGGTGGTTCTCGATCTTGGAGATGATCTTGATGTTCTTGCCCTTGTCTCCGAGGATGCCGCGGATCTCTGTCAGCGCCGCGCCGTTACGGATGAACGACGCGAAAATCATATCCACCTGGATCACACAAAATATGCTGGTTAAGCAACATTTCTATTTTTTAACGACGACAAAAGGAGGATCACGCATAGCTTTTTACAGCATATAACCTCCTTTTTATATCTCAAAAACTATATATATTTGTTGTTTTTAATAAACACATAACATTATGTATGCACTACATATGCACAAAACCCGCTTTTCTTCATACTTTCGATTATCCGGATTTTCGATTATCCGAATACCTAACGACAACAATTTTAATCCGGTTAATCGAGTTTCCACTGTAATAAGTTAAAACAAAATTGGTACTTGGCAGCTCTGGACAGAGAGAGGTGGAAAAGTATGGGAGGCCGTTGCCCAGCAGTGAGACATTAAAAGCGGCTGTTAAAAAAATAAAAAAAGTACGAACAATAATAAGTTGCAAATAAATAAATATAAGTACTTAATTTATTTCCAGAAACCATACTTAAAAAATATATTCATTTCAATTCAATTCGTTTATTGCTCAACACAGTACATAATAATACACTACTAGATGTCAAGTGAATGCGCAGTCCACTGTGTTGTACCAATTCAGGCATGCAAAATTATTATAAAAATCAATCAATTATCATTTAAATAATTATTATTAAGTCATAGAATGTCATAAATATAAATAAATAAGTAATGTCAGATTATACAACGTGTAACGTTAAATGCGCAAAACCTCACACACCCCAACTGATTTTTAATTCAATTGACATATTTCAGAGAGAAAATAAGTCATAAAAAAATTGTAAAGGTTTTATGTGTTGTTTTAGTTTTACTGGACTTTCTGATCGTTTCTTGCGTCTGCGACGACGCTTTACCGAGGGAGGAGTCGTCACCGGGCCGCTGCGCCGCGCTGACATTGGGTTGCTTGACCTATCAATAAATAGACACAGCAACGTTTTTAATGAAGATTTTTTGAAAAATATGACCTATATTAAAAAGTGGTTCAATTAATTCTGCTCGTTATACTGATCAAACTATTTTCAGGTTTTGCGCATTTAACGTTACACGTTGTATAATGTCATAACAATTAAGTGATTTCTAATCCACTCAACACATAATTAACAATACAAATAAAATAAATTTAATAATATATTGAAGTTTTATCTAATATCATTGTTTGCGGGGATGGTTATCTACAGACAGTTATTTAATTTTTACGCGTCTTTATCGACAATTCTGATAACATATCAGAACATTCTCACGTGTTTCACACTGTATTTTTCAAGACCACTCATCGATCACCGACTTGTGAGTTTGTGACGTCATCTTATACTGTCTGGTTTTTATATTTATCAAACACTGTTTTATGAGTGTCTTCCGATTTCAGTGTAATCAACAGTTTTGGGGAAATATGACGTTATTTTCACGCTTTTCTCGCATGTTGGATGAATGATTTGTTATTGATTGTAGATAGTAAGATGTTTCCAGACTCTTTTTTTTTATAAAAACTTTTGTTATAACATTTGTTAGGTAGCATCTAAGGTGTTCCAAAATTTGCCAAAGATGTAAACAACAATGGCCCCTAGAAATTGTCTATGGTTTTTAGGGTTCAGGCTCAGAATGTCCCTTTCCCAAAATGTCCTTCGGTTTCAAACAGTCCCTTTCCCGAAATGTCCCCTCCCCATAATGTCCAATTCCCAGAATGTCCCTTTCCCGAAACGTCCATTTCCCAAAATGCCCCCTTCCCGAAATGTCCCTTTCTTAAAAAATATCATCAAAAATATCACGTGGATAATTTTTGGCTTTTGACGTTTTGATTTATAAGTATGTAATTAAAAGACTTTTGATGGTTTTTTTTTGGTTTTATATTAGTTATATGTGATTAAAAATTGATTAACTACTTGGGTTATGTTATTTAAATATTCCTAGTTTAAACGCGTAGCTGTCGTAGGAAAGGGACATTTTGAGAAAGGGTAATTACGGGAAAGGGACATTTCGGGAAGGGGGCATTTTGGGAAATGGACGTTTCGGGAAAGGGACATTCTGGGAAATGGACTATTTGAAACCGAAGGACATTTTGGGAAAGGGACATTCTGAGCCTGAACCACCTCCACATCCAGTTTATGTATAACAACATCACGCTTTTATTCCTATTGCCATCAAGCGTGCGCAATTCCAGACTCCACGCTGCTACGTTTTGACGGCACGGTTGGCGCAGTGGTTAAGCGATTGACTGCTGCGCTGCGTGTCGCGGGTTCGATTCCCGCACGGAACAAATATTTGTATGACCTACAAGTAGTTGTTCCGGGTCTGGCTGTTTGTGTATGTGAGCTCAGCATTAGCGCTTGCGAACACTAGACCAAAGAGGTATCAATGAACTGTTTTGGGGTAAAATGACGTCATTTACACATACACGGTCCGCTCGCATGTTCGATGACGACTTTTAACTGATATGCGGATGATATTTTTACTTATTCTTGTTAGATTCATGTGAATGGCAAACGACTTTCAGACTGTATTCTTTTAGACTCTTTTTTGATAAAAACTTTTACTATAAAATATAAAATAGTTAAAGATATCATCTTTCTCATTATAAAACAGTATTAACTTGAATCATCTCTATAAAAGGACAAGCCAACAGAGAGTTAATCATGAAACCGGCGCGTGATTCCGTAAGCTGTGGGAATATTTTGATGAATTTATTTCTAAACATCTAATTAATACTATTTATTCATTAGTAACGTTTTGTTTCTAAAACTATGTATTTCTAGATTTTAATGTATGTAAGAGTCCACCATCGCTATGGACAAATAGACATCTGCAATATATCGAAAAGATGTAAAAATGTAGAGTTTGTATGTACGGAAAAGATGTAAAAATGTAGTTTGTATGTACGGAACTACTGATCCGCGTGGTAATTGCGTAACACACTATCAGTAGTAATGGGTTTCATTTTGACAGTTCAACGACATTCATTGCGTTATTTACGTTGTTGAGTAGACACATTTTTCGAACATATGGAGCAATGGATTAGCAATATCCTTCAAAATAATTCAGATTGAGATCGATGGTGTGTTACACAATTAGGGTGCTGATTACGAAAATACTTTCACTAATAGGAAGCTCCAGTATTACCTAATGTCACGGGATGTATTTTATGTTAAA
This sequence comes from Eremobia ochroleuca, assembly GCA_949629135.1. Lineage (NCBI taxonomy): Eukaryota > Metazoa > Arthropoda > Insecta > Lepidoptera > Noctuidae > Eremobia > Eremobia ochroleuca. Next base: position 4,473,131 of record OX451389.1, read on the forward strand.
ACAAGAAATTTTACGCGAACCAAGTTGCCGGCAGAAGCTCTATTGTACACCTACTAAACGTATCGCAGGTGCGTTGCGATCCCGGAGACGAAGCTGAAATTGTTCACGCGTAGGTATGTTCGCTTACATACCTACATGATTACGTATGTAATTCCTGACCTTTCATATGTGATATCTATAAATAAGATATGACCCTATCGGAACACGTCTGATAGTTTTGATGTTGACATCAATTAATTATAACTATCGTATGTTTGTTGTAGCACGCTGCTAACACGATTCGGTAGGATGCTTGTGCCAATCACTGGACGAACTTAGGATGAAAATAAAAGGTAATCAGTATATTCGTATGGAGCTGGCTATCCTGAGTGCACCGTACACACTTAGGACGGGACATACATAAATATGTGATAGGTATTCTAATCCGCTAACATAAATATGCCCATAACTCGCAGAAAAGTAAGCAAGTAGTTTGCATTCCCTTGTTCACAAACTAAACTAAATTTAAGTTGAGTGCATTTTTTTCTTTTTATTTCATTATGAAAAGGACAGAAGATAAATATTAGTTTAGTCCAGTCTAGTCAGCGCCTGATGTAAATTGACGTACTTTTAGTATCCAATGTTTTAATCACGTCTAAACTTGTCTATGGAGTATCTTAATTTGACAGGACTAAACTAATATTTATCTTCTGTCCTTTTCATAATGCAATAGAAAGAAAAAGATGCACTGAACTTAAATTTTCTTTAGTTTGTGAACAAGGGAATCAGCGCCATTGTGCAATAACAACTTCTAATTGGTGTTTGTCAGTAATAGTGCACAATTTACCTATTCATACGTTTATGGCATACTTCAAACGTACACATGACGACGAGTGTATGTACGTGCATTTAATTGCGGAAATATTGGTATCTATTCGAGCACCTCTTATCAAGGGATAAGTATTTATATGCACGATATAACATTAACCACTTACTTCACACAGCCTTCGAACTTTATACAAAGTAATAATAATATTCCACAACTTTCACACAACGCCATCTAGTCCCAAACTAAGCAAAGTGATGGGTATTGTTACATATGTGTGCGAGCGCTATGTAGGTGAGCGGGCTGCGTGCCGACCTGCACGCGCCGGGAGTTGCTTAAAAGAATAAAGGAGTGTGCAACAGGATAGCAAGTTTGACTGACGAGTGTCACCCGACCACGACCTACAACTTGGAAGTCGGGGCCATTACCACTGGGCCACCAATGCTCAGCAGGGTAATTCCGTAACACACTATCAGTTGCAATGGGTTTCATTTTGACAGTTCAACAACATTCATTGCGTTATTTACGTTTTTAAGCAGCCACATTTTTCGAACATATGGAGCAATGGATTAGCAATATGCTTCAAAATGATTCCAATTGAGAGTAATAGTGTGTTACGCAATTAGGATGCTGGTTTTATTTATTTATTTACTTTTTTTTTCACTGAATAACAACGAAATAAGCATTTGTTATAGATACTTACGCCCTGTTCAACACCGAAGAGCAAGTCAGACTTGTCCTTCTCTGAGACGGCGGGTAGGTCCACGGGAATACCGGGCAGGTTCACGCCCTTGCGGGAGCCGAGCATACCTGGCGGGGAGATATCATTGATTATGTTTGCGTTATGGCAGGCAAAAGGCAGAATTTTGGAGAAATGGTTGTGAAGGACTATATCGATACATCCTGGCAAAGTTCTAGCTGTTTCTAAATCGTGATAAACCTTTACGCTTTCTTAAAATAGCAATGGCTTTCATTTTGACAGTTCAACAAAATTCATTCCGTTATTTACGTTGTTGAGCAGACTAATTTTTCGGACATATGAAGCAATGGATTAGCAATATCCGTCAAAATCATTCAGAGTGTTATGCTATTAGGGTGCTGTTTTCAAGTGCCTTGATTGACTGCTATTCTTTTTTTAACCTATCACAAAGGTCAGCAAGATATTTGACAGTAGATTCACAAATCAGAGTCAGTTAGACTAAGACTAGGTATATTAGAAAGTGTTCAATTCTTTGAACAACATTTGAATGGGTTTGGTTGATATACCTACATATACATAATACCTACACATAAAGCCGAAGTATACGGTCCACGTGCACGACAGATGCGCAACTTTATAAGATGAATTCGTCAACATCTCGCTTCATAAAAGAAATCTGTTCATAATAGTGCACCGGAATGGAAACGTTTGGATTGAATGTAAACCATTCACGGTTTCAGACGGGGGGATATGGGACCATTGAAACTAGTTTTTTGTCGGTTTTGTTATCCGTTCAAGAATTAAACAGCTGTATAGTGTAACTAACTTATACATTCTTTTAATATTTTGGCCGTCCGAAGTATTAAACTACGTTCATAGAATGACTAGGTTGCATTACTCAAGTGAGATATGAAATCAGCTGAACGGTTGGCACGTAAATAAAAAAAACTGAGTATACAGTGACTCATAATGAGTCATCATACATCTTACGAATTTTAAAGCCAGCTGTAAAGATCTTGATAAACATTTAGTGCGTGACATTACGATATCGATATAATAAACACCTATTCGGAATAATCTCGATTGTAGTAAAATTTTAACACTATCAACAGATTGTGTTATCTTTAACGTCTTCTTTTATTAGCATTGTATAACCCCTTTTAATGCCCTCTGGCTTAGGTGGAAGGTATGAATGAACCAAATGTCAAAAAACTTACCTCCATTCTCAATGGTGCAGACCAAAGTATCGGCACTGGAAGACGAACAGATGATGGAAATAAGACCATCATCAATGAAGATCCTGTTGCCAGGCTTGACGACGTTGGTGATGTTCTTGTAGTCCACGTAGATGACGGAGGCAGATCCGCGCTCTGCGTAACTTGGGTCGGTGGTCAGCTTGATGGTGTCACCTTTCTTCAGTTCAACCTCCGCGGAGCCACCCTGAGTATAATATTGGTTAATGAGTTTAATGGTTATGTGTGAAGCTTAGTGTATGATGGAAACTGCTGTGGTCAGACAGACTGAAAGGGTCATATAAATGTAATGATCAAAAACAGATCTTAAACTTCTTGATATTAAAGCTGGATATGTACATAACATAAAAATCATAAATTAAATTACTAAAATCTGTCAACAGGAAATCCCTTTTTGTCAAGACCCTTTTAAATTTTTAAGACGTCTCAAGCCGAATCCTTAATTAAACCGAAAAGACGCACCTAAATATATTTTGTACTTAATTCCAAGCTACTTACGCCTTCCAACAGCCCAGTTCTGATCTCCGGCCCCTTAGTATCAAGAGCGATGGCCAGAGAGAAGGGGGTGCCGATCTTGGCGCTGTAGTTCTTCTCAGCAATGCGGCAGTTTTTGATGGTCTCGGCATGGTACTCGTGCGAGCCGTGCGAGAAGTTCATGCGGGCCACGTTCATACCGGTCTCCATCATGCGCTCTAGCATGGCTGGGTCACGGGATACGGGTCCTGGATGGAAAGAAAAATGTTGATATGGGCAATAGGAGATTAGTTTTTTTTTTCCGCCGACAATCGGTAACTGGCTATCGTCAATGGCGGTTGTACTTATGGTCGCAGTCTTTCTGTATTCATTCAAGTATAGTCTGCGGGGTTATTACGTAACACACTAAAAGAAGCAATGGCTTTAATTTTGACAGATCTACAACATTCATTGGGTTATATATGTTGTTGAGCAGACAAATTTTTTGAACTTATGAAGCAATGGATTAGCAATATCCTTCAAAATGATTTAGATTGTGATTGACAGTGGCGCCGATTCTCTTGTTCATAAACCAAACTAAATTTAAGTTCAGTGCATCTTTTTCTTTCTATTTGATTAAGAAAAGGACAGAAGATAAATATTAGTTTAGTCCTGTCAAATTAATACACTCCATAAACCAGTTTAGATGTGAATAAAAATTGGCTACTAAAAATACGTCAATTTACGTCAGGCGCTGACTAATTTGACAGGACTAAACTAGTATTTATCTTCTGTCGTTTTCTATCTAATTCTCCAGATACTGAGATGTACCATCTCTGACTCATCTGAGTCAACCATCTCAGTATCTAAAGGATATACGCTTTTAAACTGCGGTATAAATATTACAATTGAGCTACTTTTTAATTTTTAGCTACGTGACGGCTGCCTCAGCGATACTACACGTCCCAGGACCGTCTCACCGCCTGCCAACGTTTCCTATTTTAGCCCATACATGGAATGTCGTGACATTCAATGTATATTTATTCAGCGTCAGTTCTCACTGTGTAAATTCAATTTTAATGTTGGAAAGCCCTGTAGAAAGAAAAATGACAATCACACAGTAAAATAACCGTTGAATATAGTAACAACTCTGGCGTGGTTTAAATTAACCACACCATTTCAATATTATAATATAATAATAATATAATATTCCACAACTTTCACACAACGCCATCTAGTCCCAAACTAAGCAAAGCTTGTGCTATGAGTACTAGACAACTGATAAACATACCTACATATATATTTCTAAATACATACATATTATAGATAAATTACACCCAGACACAGAACAAATGATCGTGCTCATCACACAAACATTTGTCCTGGGTGGGAATCGAACCCACGACCTTGAGTATAGTAGTCAGGGCCACTGACCACTAGACCAACAGGCCTGTCAAATATTCAAGCCACTATGAATGGGACCCAGGCAATGGGCAGTGCTAACGGCCGCAACTTACGAGTTGTAGGTCGGGGGTTCGAACCCAAGCAGACACTTTACTTTGTGTAAATTATTTCATCACCACTGCTCTCGAAACGGTGATGGAAAACATCATGAGGAAAACGGCATGTCCTAGAACCAAAAATTTGAAGACATGTGACATCTATCAACCCCCACTGGGCCCTCGTGGTGGATTACGGCCCACTCCCTCTCGCCGAGAGGAGGCCTGTGTCACAGCAGTGGGAACATTACAGGCTGATTGTCCCTTGAAATTGATGTTGTCCGTTTTAAAGGACGCAGTATTTCCACGCACACAGACGTTGTTTTAACACTCCTAAGCACTGTACCACAACTTCACATATAATATGCCATGTCCGTTTTATGTGACGTAGTTTCATGTACCACAACTGCACATATAATGGACAATGTCCGTTTTATGTGACATTGTAACAACAATAAAAAATATTTTTTAAAAATGTTTTTTTTTTCTTTATCCTCTTTTCTATCCCAATTTCAACCCATATACGCAATTTCAACATTATACACACAAGAAATCTAAGGGTGACAATTTAAGGGTTAAGATGATGACGACGAGGACGGCTATACATACTGAGGTCCACAAATGTGGTAAAGACACTTTGTAAATTGGCTCTATGGAACGTTGACTTACCGATGGTACATATGATGCCGGACAGACGCACGTACGAGGACTTGGAGTCGATGTCCAGGCTGCACATGTTCTGCAGGTGGGATGCTGCGTTGGCAGCCCCCATCTGCATCGCAGGCTTGTCATTGGAACCCGCCTGTAAAAATATAATGCTTTAAACTATGATCTTTGGAGATACGTGGTGTCATTGGAGGAACATGAAGGAGGGTCCGCCGCCCAGACCGGACTTTTTCAATGCACAACGGTTAAATTAAAGCATCTAAGTTATCCACCCCCAAATTCGTTAAGCAATTGTTAATTTCTCAGTGCCTACAAATCCTACGATGTTACTGGTAAACTGTGTTTGTTGCTAAACTGATAACCTAAGACCTGTGATTGGTTAATTGATTATACCCGAACTCAAGGCTGAGATGATGGCAAGGTAGACCTAATGGCACCTAGGTATTAGACCTATCGGTATCCCCCCCCCCCCCCCCCCTGTTTATAAACGTTAGTTAAAGTCAAGAGACGCTTTAACGTCAAAAATGTTAAGCAAAGTTTACAAAAAACCCCAATGAGTCTAGAAATATTGCTTACAAAACCCAACCAAATCCTAATGTTACGCCCTTGGCTACTGCACCTCGTTTATAGTTTGAATAAATCTACGAGGGTTTGTAAAAACCTTATCATTTTTATAAATTCTTCAATTAATACTAAGAGAACTATTTACCTACTTATCTATAAATCTAGGTAGGTACCTACATAGTGACGCTGTTAATTGAACACAAACAGAGAGATCACGGTTGTCATGCAATTGACACTTCAAACAAATACATATGTAGGAAATCTATGGAGGACAGTAAATTTATTATGTCGTGAAGTTTCCGCCCAGCCTGTATCTGTCACATGTCGTATAGTCCGTTCGCAGTTATTTAACCTCTGATTTTGCATTACCGTCCAAATCACAGTGAACTTTATTCTAATTCTAATAAGGTTGCTATTGGGTTGGTGCTGTCAGTTGTAAAATAAACTATGAACAGACTGTATACACGGTCAAATTATATTAGCTAGCCAAACTCCGCTGACGTGACTTATCACGTCAGCGGAGTTTGGCTAGCTAAACATGATATATCGATATCTAAACATGATAGAACAAAAAATAAACGATTTTATGATAGATATATTTCTGTGGTCAACGACCGTACCAAAAACCTTTTTTTTTTTGTATTATACCCTGTATGTTCACTCCTAGAATACCACTTGAAGTTGCAGCAATTTTGTTTTCCATTGCGACTATTTGCGATTTAATGAAATGTTGCTATCGTTCATCGTTAGTATCTAAGTAAAGATTTACTAATTAAAGTCTTATCAGAATGAACGTCGTCAACTGCGACGCCACGTAAAAACGCCAGTGCATGACCTACCCAACTATGTCGGAATTGGGGCTCACGATCGATAGGTACCTACTTTCCGCGAAAAATGCAGGCTGCAGCCATAACATGCCGCATTTCATTAACCTTTTGACCGCCACGGACGGCTATAGCCGACAAACGAAAACGTACCAAACACGCCACCGACGTCTACAGCCGTCAAGAAAACGACATTTTTTAAGTACAAAATAAATATTTTCTAATTTAGTATATTTATTTTGTACTTAAAAAACGTCGTTTTCTTGACGGATGTAGACGTCGGTGGCGTGTTTGGCACGTTTTCGTTTGTCGGCTATAGCCGTCCGTGGTGGTCAAAAGGTTAATGGCCTTAGATTTTATACCTAGGTACAGACGCCAGCACATCAAGCTACCCGAAACTGTCAGATTTTCCCAATCAACTCTGAACCTTATGATTTAGCGCTAAAGTTGAAAATCTACAGGAAGATTTTTTAGTCACCGTCCAAATTTTTTCTATGCATTAGGTATCATTTACTAACTCCATTTTTGAAAAAAAATCGATACGTAAAATTTTGATATTAAATCATTTTCTCGAAAGAATTATCCGCTCTGCGTGGTCACAAGTTAAACGATAATAATACTACACTTGCCGCGCAATCATCAATGAAAAGGGTAGCGGCGCACACCCCGCTTACCCCCGCCCCGCTACACCTGTGCGCGTCACATCATCGTTAGTCGGCCCCGCGCCCCCTTTCGCGACGCAAGCGCTTCCTTCCGTGTTCCCGCGCACCCCGCCGGCGGCGCCCCGCGCTATCGTGAATTTGTTTACGATGTATTCCTACCGCGAGTATTACGAAATGGTGCGATCTTACATACTTAGTGGTGAAAGTTTGAACGGTGCCCAGAGACTGTACGAAGCAGAAAGTGTTCCTCGCCTTCGCAATCAAGGGATAATAAATCCTTCAGTACCTAATCGCCAAACGATTTTGGCCGCAAATCAGAGGCTATTAGACCATGGCCAATTTATAGCTCCTACACACGCTCAAGGACGTGGCAGGCCGAGACTCGCAGTAGAGATCGAAGAAGATATCTTTGATTTCTTTGAACGGAGCCCTAGATCGAGTACGCGAGATGCAGCGCAGCGCTTCAGCGTAAGCCAATATGCCGTGTGGAAACTTCTCCATACTGCTGGGTTGCACCCGTACCATTTTCAAAAGGCACAGGCCTTGAACGACGCAGACGCCGTTCCCCGTCGAGCCTTCTGCGAGTGGCTGATCGCACACCCCGATGCTAACATATTGTGGACTGACGAGGCCTTGTTTACTCGAGTGGGGCTGTATAATCAGCATAATGAACATTGGTGGTCATTTCGAAACTCACACATGATACGAGAAACATATCACCAAGTGCGGTTTAGCGCAAATGTGTGGGCTGGAATTATCGGCAATAGAATACTGGGGCCATATTTCATTGAGGGACGGCTGACCGGGGGCACGTACCTAGATATGTTACGCACAGTAATTGCTGATTTCATGGATGACGTGCCGGTAATCTCCCTTCGAGATTTTTATTATCAGCAAGACGGTGCACCGCCTCATTACTCCGCCGCCGTTCGTGATTATTTAAACATAGAACACGGTGATCGTTGGATCGGTCGCGGGGGGCCCGTCGCCTGGCCACCCCGGTCACCAGATCTTACTCCATGTGACTTTTTTTTGTGGGGCGAAATAAAACGACGAGTGTATGTGGAGGAAGCCCAAAGCCTAGACCAATTAAAAGAGCAAATTGTACGTGCATTCGACCAAGTGAAAAGTGACACTGTAGTGCTCAACAAAATTAAAAACAATGTGCATAAACGTGCAAGACTCTGTTTAGAGAGAAACGGTATGCATTTTGAACATTTATTAAAGTACTGTTAATGTGATTGTTCTAAGATGGTTTTGATTAAATTTTTAATTATTTGTACATAAGTTGATTCAAATTTTTTAAATACGCCTAATAGCAAAACGTTTTGGCGCGGCTTTAATAAGGTCTAAAGTTCTTATTTATCTAGTTTATTTTTACTTTATTTGTAATTGATTAATTAAGGATTACATTCTAATCTTAATGAACATAGCACAAAGCTTTTGCTTATTGACGGTCCTAAGCCCGTGAAAGTATGAAGGGAAAATTTGCAACTTTGATTATTATTGTGTTATCAATGAATTGCGGCGGCGCGCGGGGCGGGGCGGCCCGCGCAACTTCATCAAGCGCGTACGCACGGCGCGGCAGTGTCCAGAAACATAAACTTTTTATAGATTACTTTGTGGTATGATATCTCAATATTTTTGTATTGAGTGATACTAAAAGAAAAAAACAATTCAATGATTTTCGCCAAAGAGTAATATATCAAAATTTGGACGGTGACTAAAAAATTTTCCTGTATTAAAGAAATTTGACAGATTGTAGTAGCTTGATGTGCTGGCGTCTGTACATTTAATTGCCATTTTTTACTTAACTAATTAGTAAGGTATTTTAACGTTAATACGCTAGGGCTTCAGTTACATAAGCGAATTCTATGAATCCTTCGAGTGTTCGAAACTTTGCGACTTCAATTGTTGGGTTATAAGGCCTAAAACATACACAAGCGACGTAAGGCAGCAGGCGTGGAACAGGCGTGGCGCAGGCGTGCGCCGCTTCAAAACGATTTCATACAAAATGTATGCAGGCGAAGATTTTGAATTATACTGAAGCGACGCGGCGCAGACACGCCGTTTCGTTGCCTGCGCCGCGTCGCTAGCACTCTACACTATTTGCGCTGTAGCATGGTGCGGGTGACAGTTGCCCGTATGACGTTTGTCAGTACCACGTAGGGATGTGAGGTTATGCAATTCATTTTTATCGCTAACGATACTCGCAGCGTGAATCTAGTTCTCTTTAATATTGTTATGAAAATTAGTGTATTATTCAGTTGTGCAGTGTAACTACGTGTGTGCTACGTGTATAAACTTGTCAATATAAATGTTTTATGGCTACATAATTATCTTTGTACTTATATAAAATAATCAAAATCGGGTTTATGTTTTTTTTTTCGTGACAACATTTTTGCTCTATGGTGCATCGGCGCGGCGGCCATGTTGTTTACCCGTGCGATGCTGTGAGTGCGAGTACGAGTGCAAGCGCGTTATATTGTGACTTAATGTGACACGTATTACGATTTCATTGTTTGTTTTCATTTTTGTTAAATTGTTATTTGTTATAAGTTTGTTGAGTTTCTTGTTATTACCATGCCTAAGCATACAAAAAAAACTGTTTTGGGTAGTCAGGCCAGGGAGCTTGTTGTTCGCCTCCGAGACTACTTTGAAAGAGAACAACAAAATAATGGACCGTTGTTACCATTGAATCATATTGTAGAACGAGTAGCCGAAGCTCTTGATATTGGCCGCAATACTGTTTCGCGTATAACACGTGAGAAAATTGGCCAAGATGGGATGTTTGAAAATAAATTATCGACACCCAACAAAAAGCGGACCAAGGTGAAGCCAATCACAGATTTGGATGATTTTGCTAAGGTTGCTATTAGAAATCATATTTATGATTATTATAGAAGAATGGAGCTACCCACATTGCTCAAGCTTCTAAAATCATTAAAAGAAGCTGACTTGTTGTACAGCAAGTGGATTCGTCCCTGATTGTTTGCTGGCTTTTAAGTCAAAAAAAACTACGGAGTATCATGAGGAGATGAATTACGAAAAATTTAAAGATTGGTTCATAGGTCTATTAAACAATTTAAAAGAGCCTATGACCATAATAATGGACAACGCACCCTACCATTCGGTGCAAGTTAATAAACCCCCAAACCAATCCAACCGCAAAAGCGAGTTGGTGAAGTGGCTGAGTGAAAACGGAGTTACAGCAGATATAAAAATGTTAAAGACGGAGCTTATTGCCTTAGTCCGACGCCATAAGCCACCAACTCCTACCTATGCTCTGGACGAGATGGCAAAAGAAAAAGGCCACCAGGTCCTTCGACTACCACCCTACCATTGCCAGTATAACGCTATTGAGCTGATTTGGGCCCAAATAAAAGGTATGCTTTTAATTTCAATTCCCATTTTGAAGCTTATATAAAAAAATCAGCTTTCCGATCGTAGCATGTACCTAGTTTAAAAACATTACCAGATACTAGATTAGGCTGATTGATGATTATTTGAATACTTTTTTTTATAAGTTCGTTTATTTTTAGGTTACGCCGCAAGAAATAATACTTCGCCGCCATTTACGGCAAATAAGATGTTGGCCCTATTACAAGAGGCCATCAACAATGTTCAACCTGAAGACTGGTCGAAGGTCGTGAATAAAACAAAAAGGGACATTATGTCTGATTGGGATCGTGACATACATATTGACAACATAATTGAGTCATCGTTAATAATATCCGTCACAGATTCAGATGATGAATTGAGTGACAATTCAGATGTTCCTGACTCTGATATGAGTTTAGACGAATAACATGTATTTTTTTTTAGCAACCTTTTAAGCAACCTTACCCTATAAATGTTCTGTTGTATAATTAGACCTTTTAAAAATAAAAATTGACCTACGCACAATATACGTTTTTTATTATAAAAAATATCGACTATCCATCGTAGCAGTACATCCCATCACTAAATACGTCTATGGCGTTACGTTATACGCATAACACTTTGCTTAATTTTTCATTCAATTTGATTTTATTTCTTGATTAGAACATTCTGGTTGGGTTTAATTTAATTTACTACAGTTATTAATTATTTAATATATTACGAATGTGGTACAACTGAAATACTAAGTCATAAATTGTAAATCGCGGCAACTTTCAAGAGTGAAACGAAATGTTACTGAAACTGTCACCCGCACCATGCTACAGCGCAAATAGTGTAGCAGTCGGTTCTCGTGAGTCACGCAAGGAGCACGTCGCTTGTGATACGGTATGCTCAGTATTTACCAACCCAAAAATGCGTGATGATATTGATTTTAATGTACAGTTCTGCGAGTTAGTGGAACAATATCCAGCCCTTTATGATTATACCAAGCCGGAGTACAGTATAGAATATAAAATGCATATATTTATTATCATCATTATCTCTCTATAAAATGCCGCATCTGAACGTTTCTTGCCTGTTCCACGCCTCTTCTGATATAATTCAAATCGCGTCTGCGCCGTATCTGTCCCACGCCTGCGCTGCGCCTGTCCCGTGCCTTTGCCTTACGGTCGCTTGTGTGTGTTTTAGGCCTTAGACCTACGGACCTACCTCAACGCCTTGCCTACGTTATTTTATGAAACATGGACTGATGATCGTAAGCCCTTGCGTTAGTAAAAGCTGTGAAAATTCAGTAGATCACCCTACCACACGGTCTACTTCAGTAGACCACCCTTAGACCAAATATTACGTTTTCGGTACCAGTTTTTTATTCTTGAGGAAAGTGTTAAAAGGCGTCCGGACTTTGGAATAAGACCGGGGAGTGTGGTATTGTTACCTCGCTAAAAACGTTGGTGCTTATGAAAATAATTATTGTTACTTAGTTACTTAAAATAGATTTGGAAAGTCAAGGCCAGCCGGTCGATTCTGTAAAAATCTCACCGTGAAATCATAAGTGAAGTGAGCACTTTTTAGTGTTAATCCCTAGCGAATGACAGCTCACTCCACGCTCACTTCATCCAAGCTTTCACGGTGAGATGGTTACAGAATCGCACGGATGATCTGATCACCCATGACTAAATATTTACACTATAAAGACATGTCCATTTAATTTACATACAATTACAATAAACCATGCAATTCACAAGTAGTTATGCACTGAGCCACTCGACTAAATAGTTCTAATAAAAATGACATTGATGCACTATCAGACTGGTAATGACAATCAAATGGGGATCACTCATTTTCCAGTCAATGTATGAAGAAAATGAAGATATTCTTCACTAAGATCATATTTTAAAAACTAAATGAGGTTGGCATTTGCTATCTGACTACTCTGAGAAGAAAGGCTGAAACAAACTCAGAGGTCACAGTCTCTTTTAAAGTCCAGATATAATCTTGGTCAGATCATGTGAAGACCATGTAGATCGATGTCTGAGATGGTCTTTTGAGGAAAGAACCACACAGATTGAGTGGACCTGACCAGTCAGTGCACGCATTTGTCAGAAGTTGAACAGTGAATCTGAATAGATTATGATTTATACAATAAATTATGCAATCATGATTTAAGAGTACATTAGGCTCAGAAGAACCTAGTTTATTTAAGAATATTTTAGCATTTGTTTTGGTGTGGGAACCCCGACAAAGTTTGTGACCTGAAATTAGCCAATCATAATACATACTTGTTATATGTTTCGCTACAGATGAGAAAAAATAGGCTTTAATTCAAAATCAAAGGAGAGATGAAGGCAGAATTAAATTCAAAATTGTGTGAAACAAACAATTTGAAATCACATTACTTCAGTAGGCAGGTTTGGAAATGTTTACAAAAGTTTTCCAAACAAATTATTATTCTGTCTGTGCCTTAAACATAAAGTTAGGTAGAGTTTCAAAATTAATGTAAATGCATCTTCGGAAATTACAGTTTTATTGAGTCCTCATGAAGAGGAAGGGGATGATAAGACTAAACGCTAAAGGCACAATTTTCCAAGCCACACAGCCACAGGGGATTTGTAAAACTCCTACTCTGATCAAAATTCAACCCAATGCTTGCCACAGATAGAACACAAAATTGGTCATTTAAATCAGTGGAACTTTAAGTACTTTTCCATACACAAACAGGAAACAATTTCATTAGGTTTGTTTTAGTCATAAACTCATATCATCATCTATTCATATGTAGTCATGTGCATCACTATTGTGTTCTTTATGAGGTCATGGCACCATAGAGCATAGTTCTTATTACAAACTCAACAACATGGACATTCAAATATTGTGTTTCAGAACTCGAGGCTTGTTTATAAAAAAGAAGATATTATAAGTGTGTTCCAGGTTTAAAAAACTAGTCATGCCATCAGCCATGCACTGAGAGTTCCATACCATTATATATTAAATTTTAAAACAGCACTCTTTCATATGATACCCCACATGCCCTAGTAGCCCCACTTCGAATTTTTAAGACCCCTTTCAGTCCCTGTTGCAAAAAATAAATATATTTTTATTTCTTTCTTATTTACAAAAATTGAGCAAACATCACCTAAACTATTCCAAATTTCAAATTGATAGCATTAGTAGTTCTTGAGATATCCAGCTATGACAGACGGACAGACAGGCTGTCGCACTATAAGGGTTCCTTTTTACTATTTTGGTACGGAACCCTAAAAAGGATTCAGGAGAATGCAGTGATTTGTTTTTAATTTTATTAACACACAAAAAATTACATTTTCTTTAAATTAATGTTTGTATATTGTATTATTAACCCGTGAGAAGGCGCGCCTAATTTTCTTACACGAGTAGGCGCGTGCGAGCAAATTGCTCACACTATCATAAATGTTTATATTTTTAGTGTTTCTATATTTATTGGCTTATAATGTATTTAAATAAATAACACAAGGCTTAGTAAGTAAGAAAACAAGTATTTTAATCAAAACTATTAAACATAATAGCAACTTCTAACGCAAATAACAAAACAACCTAGTATTAATTCATTTTTTTGGCACGTTTCATAAAAATCACAATAAAAACTGTTCCATAACAAAAACTAAAAAGTGTTATTCATCCATTAAATCTACACTAATGTGCCTCTCGAAACACACTGAACACATGTATTTTACATGTTCGGTGCAAAGTAATTGCTGGGCGCGTGATGAGCAAATTGCCGCACGTTGGTACACGGCCTCCACAAACGCCTTGCTGCGCGGTCGCAACGCCACTGAGCGGATCGAGAATTGCGTCAGGGGAGAGGGGGTGAATATTTAGGAAGGTACTTAAGTGCTTGAATTGGTGTGGCATGGGAAAGACAAAAAATTTTTGAATTAGATTTTTGTGTGAGCAAATTGCTCATAGCGCGCCTTCTCACGGGTTAAAGGTAAAATTTTCTTTTAGAATGAATAGGTACTTAAAAGCCAGTTAAAATGTTGATTTTTAATTAATAATGTAGGTACCGCGGTAATTTAATATATTCAATTACTAACCATTTTTTACTATTACATTTTAGGTAATATATACTTACTATACAAAAATAATTTATAACTAATAAAATATTAAATTATTTAAAAAAATACTTGTAATAAATAAATAACTATAATATAGTAAATAGGCACCTATTTGATTAGTTATAGGAAACCAATAGAATAATATTACAACTATTTAAACATGCATAGTTATCACTGATAATGTTGATAGCTTGCTATTGTGATTACAGCTGATACTAGGTAATTCTGAATGATTTTGAACTACACCTTATATCTATAATTAGGTATCTATAACATAGCTATTTAAACGAAAGATTTCATAAATCAGATGGTAGGCATTCAATCAGTTTTCACACTGTGTTCAAGCGCCTACATATGCAATTTTCACAGAATTCCTTTCACACTTACATCAAAACCAATATTTTAATTAGAACGACAAAACCGGCGTGAAAAATGATCGCCAAGGTAACCGCAACAGCCGTAACAAATCGCGGGCTCACGTAATCGTAACCCAGGACGAAAATAGAATAATAGCATACAAAGGGATATTACCTCGACTTTGCCATCGTAGATTGTAGTAAAAACCATAGCGACTGTGTTTTTATGCAGAAATCTTTCACTTAACAACGCGGGAGGTCGGACTGCCGGCTTTCGTGATCTTGAACTGCCCTTCCGAATGAAAATCGGATTCCCGCAGCGCTGTGCGAACGGACTTGCGTACTTTGCGAGACGCGAGCGGCGCGCGCAGAACAACGACGTGACCACCGAGGGGTGAGTAAAACCACCGAAACCAACTAAACCACCTATTATTACTTGATTTACATCATAATTCGTTCATAAAATGAATTAGTGCAAGCTGCAACTAACTGTAGAAACCCTTTCAACAGTGAACAAGATCGGTTTTCTTCTATATTTACACATTTGAAATCTTGCCAATATTGTCTCTTGGTTAGAACAGTTAGCGCTAGTTGTTAGGTTTATCATTATTGTTAAATTAGCAAAATATTTCTATTTATAACATAGTATTTCCAAGCTACTAGTTTATTATTTTTATTTTTTACCGCATTATTATTGACGTCTGTAATCAGTTGTCATACTTGACAACTTCAACTTCCGGATAGTAACAACTTGTTTTCATATCCGTAGTGAAAATTTGCAGGGGTAAACAACATTTTATTGGCGTGTTAGTAATGTATTTTTGCATAGGTTTAGTTGATTGTTTTAAGGTATTTATTAATTATTTATTATTTATTTATTTCCCGCTACATTAAGCTTGTTTCTTACAGAGTGATAAGTAAAAAAATAAGTTAATTTATAAAACAATATGTTTACATTTGCAGGAGAGTATGTATCGATTTTTATTTAAACTTCCAAAGATTCCAAGGGTCCAAAACATACCACCTTGTTAGGGTTGGAGAGAGCAGTTTTAAATTTGTTTCCTGTGTAGAAATACAAGGTGTATTTTTGGACGGGGTATTAAGCAGAACGCTTGTGACAATTGAAACTTCACTAAAATTTAAACTACTTAAATATCACATAGACCTTGTCGTTTTACGACGTACAAGTGGCATGCATACATTATGGTGGTTGATTCCTCACCAATAAAAATTACTTTTCCTTTATTTCATTATTATTTTATTACTGTAATTACTCGTATTGCTATCAAATGTGTATTTCGAATGAATGATATCGCTACTCTGGCCCCCATGATACAGGCGCCGCATAGTTTGGGGAACAATTTTATTGTTACACTTAACAGTAATAAGTATTATTAAGAAAATGCTTGTAACAATAGATCATCAACACGCGTAGGCACGCTGTTGGAGAAATAAGTGACTTTCGTGTGTTAGACCGCGAGTTTATATCTAAAAACATTGTGAAAGTGAATTTTGACCTGTGAAAACTGTTAACAATTGTTTGTAGTTTAAAAAACTAAGCGTTTCTAACAAAAACTGTGATCGAAACACATACGAGGGGCGTTCAATGTATTCTCGGTATCAGGGTGATTTACTAATGATAATGATGTGTGTAATTTGGTTAATTAATTAAGTAATGACATTATCTAAGGGTATAAAGCTAAACACACACACACAGTACACAGACACACACCCACAGTCATATACAGTTTTGATCATTAGTTTTCTAGTTATCCTTAGTCAACGACAACTGGAATGGCTAATGTGACAATGTTGAAGAATATGGAGCACCACGCTGTTATTATATTCCTTACCAATCAAGTAAAAAGTCAAAAAAACTATTCACGAAGAGATGGTGGCTGTTTACCAAGATTCTGCACCTTCGTTATCTACGGTTCAAAAGTCGTCAAGTGAATTTAAAAGGGACGGAGAGAGTATTGAAGACGACACTCGCTCGGGTGGCCCGGTTACTGCCTCTACGGAAGAAAACGTGAAAAAAGTTGAGCTTACACTGGAGGATGGCCGAATGAAGATCAAAATGATAGCAGAGATGACCCACCTCTCTGTTGGTTACATGCACACTATTCTTCATGAACTTCTTTACCTTTAAAAAGTCAGTGCAATGGGTGCCGCGGATGCTCACAGCGCCTCAAAAGCAAGTGCGAATCGAGTGCTGTAGAGTTTTTAGAGCTCTGTGGTGAAGTTCCATCAAGTATTTTCGATCGAATTGTTAGTGGAGATGAAACATGGGTTCATCGTTATGACCCTGAAAGTAAGCAAGAGTGGGCTGTAATCTACCACGCAGGCCCAGTGCGGGTTGGTAGATGTTGATAGTACCTACTTCTAATTATAAAGATAATTTGCATATTACCACAAGTAACATTATTCGATGAGTCACCTGTGCCATGTTTGTGTATTATTATTCATAGACTAATGCTTGAATTTTTGTTAATTTCTTATTTATTGAAATTACTTTTCGAGGGGCTCGTGGCTAAGTAATAACAGCCGCACGGGTCGATCGATCAGGTTTAACCAACACTTGCCGCGATTGGTCCGTGGATGGGTGACCATCTTCACATACCAAGACGGCAAGATCCCTCCGTGCCTTGGACGTACGTTGGTCCCGGCTGTCATTCGTGGATCTTTGACAGTCGTTACGGATCGTCAGTAGCCCGAAAGTCTGACAACCAGTCTTACCAAGGGGTATCGTATTACCCAGTAACTGGGTTGTGGTCAGATAGGCAGTCGCTCCATATAAAATATTGGTATTCAGCTGCATCCGGTTAGACTGGAAGGCGACCCCAACATAGTTGGGAAAAGGCTATATGATGATGATTGAAATTACTTTTCACACTCAATAAAGGTATACTTAAAGGGACTCTTTACCAGTCAACCAAGATTGGTGAAGAGATTAGACGGCAGGTGCTTTTAAAAAAATATATAAACAATTTTAAAATTCTTAGCTCCCTAAGAGGATAAGAGGCTTAATGATAGTGAAAAAGATAATGCTTTCTCCACTTTGTAGAAAAAAACCTACCTTGTTTCTTTTTAGTATAAAATGTAGATATGGATTTATTTGCTACAAGTAAGTTGAGATTTGTGTGGGTGGACTCAGCAATAATAGTACGTATACTACTTAGGTATAGTTCACATAAGTACCTGTGTTTTTTAATGTTTGTGTTTATTCATATAATAATGAATTTATGCCATTACTTCATTATTTTTTTATTCACTTATTTCATTAATTTTTACACTGTGTCGAAAAGTAGTAGGTAGAGTAAAAACTAAAACAACATTAACACGTTGACTGCCGTGGGGGTCACCGGTGACCGGCACTCGACTTTGCGACAGCGCCGTGGGGGTCACCGGTGACCGGCGGGGAGGTCAATACTAAAAGTACATAATTATCGTAAATATGGATAGTAATCAATTTTTAAATAATACCATTGTTACTATAATGGATTGAAGAAATTAATGCAATATAGAACATAAAAAATATTTTTATTAGCAAATGAAAAACCTACATATTCTCAGCTCTTTTTGCGATGAGTCAGATTGAAGAAGTCAAGGTAAAGAAAAGGGGAGTCAACGCAATCTGAACAATATGTCACCACTTTTTTAGTACAATTTTTTGCTTTAGTTCTTCCTAGCTGCTTTGAATTTTTGTTATAGCACACCTTACAAAATTGCCTTACATTTCGTGCATATCCTATCATTTTTTTAAATTCATGACGAGGTCTAAGCTGTAGGCTTATTTTTGGAGATATACAATTATTATCGGAGCATTTCATTAAATATCTTCATTTGAAGCCAAGTAAAAAATCCAAAAACGTACGTATAGTGAAAAAATATAACAAACGCACCTACTTGCTCATGGAACGCACTGAATAAGATTAAGCACTGAGAGTAATCACTTAGCAACCGAAGCAGGTTGCTTAAAAAAAAGACAATCGTAATAATTGCCTACAGCGCCGTGGGGGGCACCGGTGACCCCCACCACAAAAAATGCTTCAAACATGATTTTAGTACTCATATTATTTGCTGGTAACTATATTTCATCATAATATGCATCGTATAATAAAAAGTCCATGTTGGCGCTTCGGACAAACCATGGAAAATTTGTCCGGCAGTCAACGTGTTAAGAACTATATCATAAAGATAAAAACATATATAATGAATACATGAGTGACAGGTTTTAAAACGATCTTCTATGTAGTTATATATCTTTATTAGATATCTTTATGTAGTTATAGTATAAAAATAAAATTCAATTCAATTTACCGATAGAAATGTGAAGAGAGAAAAAAGAAAGTAGTAATGCGGTAGGTTGGTAACCGCAGTTATTTTGGGACTGTTGATAAGTAAATGATTTTTTTTTTTGCATAAACTGACTAAATCCTACACAATGTCAAGTGGCAGGCTAACTATTATAATTATTATGTATTTCTCTTCTATTGAAATAAAGTACATAACATTTGGTAAATATGGTACCTTTATAAACAGTAAATTCAATATCTTCCAAAGTAATTTTTTAGGTTATAAAATCCATGACTAAGGAAGTAACTGATCATTTCATTGAAACTCTCATTTTGTAAACATTAGAAGTGGATAAATTACTTCATAAACGTCAGCAACTTTTTAATTTTATAAACAAAAAATGCCGCCGGGTATTATAAAAGAAAAAGAAAATATATTAACCAACATAATGGTTTTAATTATTTATTTGGCCTGAGGCCAGAGTTTGGTTGTGTTACAAATTAATTGTACCATTGTGCAGTGGTTATACTGTCTAAAATGTATAGTCTTGGCTATCTATGTATATACCGCTACGTAGTACGTCACTTTGGGTATATGCACCTTTAGGGTAATAAAAAATTAAAAACTTTGAAAACTAACCTTACTTTAGTATTCTAGCGTATAATTTAATAAGAAATATATTTATACTTACAAATGCCATTGTTATGATGATTTAAAAAAATATAATATTCAGTGAAGCATGTAATTCCGCAATCACTATCACACAACTTTTAGTAGTTTGACAGCGGCTATGCAATGACTTCTAGAGGTCAACTCAATGTCATAGACAAGTAGGTAATCAGGTAGCCATTATAACATCATTTCATTTCAGACCTACCGGTAAAAGTAGGCAACGTTTTTGAAAATCAAAACACTGATTGTATACTATATTACATATGAAAGACTCTAAATTGATTACACATAACGGCAAAATAATCCTAATAAAAATTCCTGATAATGAAAATGTGTGCTTTGATTTAAAAAAATACCAGTATTGAAATGAAAAGCCACATGGCACCAAAATGTTTACAACCTGTGCCACAACCTAGGTACTGAAAATCAAATCGGAATTTCTTTTTCATCTTTTTTGAAGGAAACTAAATAAAAAAGTTATCATATTACTTTCGAAATAATAAAATTAATTTTTTTATAGGTAATAAGCTCAGAAAATTTCGTGGTTCTAATAGGTATTCAGATATAAAAGGCACTTGTAGTTTGGACCTCATGCCTGTCCATAATATGCATTGTAGTCTTTGCTCATGCCGGATCTACTTAAAATTATCAGAAAAATAACCTATTATGAAACTACTGCTACATACGTAGCTAGTTAAATAAAATAAAAATAAAAACTTACTTTTGCGAACCTACTCCTTGTTTCAACGGCCTTCATTTTGTAATATTAAATCAAATGAATTAAATAAGAGACACGTTACCACTTTGAAATCTGTCACTGAACTGTTCCCGGTGACCCGTCGGTTTATCTTGGAAATGATAACTACCTACATAAACCCTTATCTTCATCAGCTGTCAATAAATTGAACCTCACTATTTGCTAGATTATTTATAGTTGCCCCTATCTTCCGTACATTATAGAGATAGCGACTAATCCCAAGATGTAAGCAACGAAAAAGAATATTTTTATAAAACTTGGGAAATGGATCGTTTGTAAGAATACGCCTCTAAGGTGTACATTTTTTTACTTAGCACGTTAGTTTTGCGTGCATTCACTATGTTATAGTATTTTACCTACCCAACCGTAGCCATAAAAAGCTTGAAGATAGGTACAGCGTGTTTGGATTTTCAGGTTCAGTCGTGGTCATAGCCCTCTCGACCTTTTGGTTTCACCTGCACTCGCTCGCTGAGTGATGCGACCCTAACTACATAAGTAGCATCCATCATTGAGGGTAAAATTATGTTTTGTGGAAAATCAGCTATCTGAAAAGGCTTATCCTCACCTCTCCACAACCCATTTTAAATAATAAAAAAGGTCATTGAACTTATTTTTATTATCCAAATCGAATTTACAATGAAAATGAACGATAATAATTAACATTTTGACCGATAATAAAAATAAAAAATCGTATAGCTACTGACAAGAATTTTACCTTTTTAAAAGGTTTTTGGAATGGCATCCGCATTAACACATAAAAAATTAAGTAATTTAGCTTCGGTCGAGTACTTAAAAGTCGAGCGTACGTAGACAAGTCGAAGACTGCAGCAATGAACTATATTTATAAACATTTGAACTGTTTTATAAAAATACATTGAAACTTATACTTAGTTTAGGATAAGTTAATTTTTCACCACTACAATAGTCGACTTTCTCGATTATGACTAAATCAAAATAATATTTATATATAATTTGTATTAATTTGCAGCCATACATTAGTCACAAAACAGTCATAAGTAACTATTTACTGCAGTAGTCTTTGCAGTTCTTTACAATAACATTATTACTATAATAATTATCCCCTTGTCTGTTAGGTAAGCTTATTAAGTTCAGTAACAATAAAAGAAGTAATTGTGTCCAGTGCCTCGGAAAGCACGTTAACCCTTATGTGAGTGACGAGGTACTAAATTTGAAAATGCTAAAGGTACCCGGGTACCTCGTCACTCACATAAGGGTTAAGCCGTCGGTCCC
>OX451389.1:4495560-4534839 GCA_949629135.1 Eremobia ochroleuca
TCGATTTGTAATGGTGTACAATAAAAAGTACTGCTCTTTTCGTATCCAGCGGATTCTCGCTACCTTCAAAAGGTTGAAAGTAATTACGGGCAAGCTCAGAAAAGGACATGCATTTAAAATATGTAAAATATAACATACAAAAAAGGGAAAAACAGAAAACATAGATCGGCCCAACATTCATTTCATCATATATTTCATTCACTAACACCAACGATCTGAGGGGCTATGCCGTATTTTGGAAAACGTTCGGTTTCTAATCACAGTTGCAAACTGTCAAAAATATCTCTATTTTACCTACGATTTTGTACATTTTTGACACTGATTGTCGCCGAGATGTCAGTGTATCTTGACCGTTTTTTAAAACGGGAACGGCGGCTCATGCACTTACCTTGTTCTGATCACGCAGGTATTCGGTAGAGAGGCAGGCAGCACGGAACGGCTCGTCGTCTGCATCGTCATCAGTAACAGGCACACACAGTTCACATACCGCCTGTGCCTTCTCCGTCACCGCCTCGCATTCTAGGCACATCGTGCGGACCACCATTGTGCCTGTAAAATAAAAAGGAATTATTTTGTAGAGATGTATGAAAACTACTAGGACATGCCGGATTCCTCACGATGTTTTCCTTCACCGTTTTGACAGCAGTGGCGATGAAATAATTTACACAAAGTAAAGTGCTTGTCTGAGTTAGAACCTACGACCTAGAACTAACGTAACGTAAGTCACGGCCGTTTCCACTGGACCACCACTGCTCTCAAAAATTCGAAGACCTATTGTGGCATCTATTAACATGCAGATTACGGCCCACTCACGGAGAAGAGGCCTATGTCCCAGCAGCAAAGAATTCTACAAAAAAATACAGCAAAAAGTTGGGCTATTAGATATTCTTCATGCTACAAAAATTAAATACAATTACTACTCTGCTTATCAAGGCGTAGATTCTGAAAACGCACATTACACACAATTTGCCTTTTAGTTACTAACAATAAGTGGAATCCACAAAATACGCTTCTTCTTATCGATAGCAAAAAGTTCAAACATATTGTACCCAAAATTCAGCTGCGCGAACTGCGCTCACTGACGTAGTCATGATCATCATGTGCACAGGTGTCAGGGCATGCGGCGCGGGATGGAAGGTGGGCCATTGTCTGTGGGAAGGTGGCGCATGCGCACGCGACATCTGAGCCATCCGTGAACCCCAATATGTGGAGATTGTCTTTGCTAGGCTGACTTTGGTTCGAAGTCTATTTTAGATATTTACGCTTCTGAGTCAGTAAAGTACCTGATGTTCCAATCCACATTATTTCATCTGACAAATAGGTTTATTAAACTTGTTCAATGATCAATATCAAGAGGTTTGACTTTTCCAACTAAAATGTAACTGTAATTCCACTGGTACCCATAACAGTTAGTTTAGATAGTATAAAGTCCTAAAAAATTACCTTCAAAGTCATCAGCGACGAAGTCCCAACCAGGCCTGGATCTCTCATCTCTCTCAGGGTCAGCCGGCGAAGGAGGACGGTCTTCAGTAGGCGACGCTCGACTCTTATCACTAGTTTTCACCTCTTTACGTTTCTTCCAGGACTTGCGCAGGTTTCCCAAGGTTGGTTTCCCGCCGTCTCCTTCTAAACTAGGTTGGCGGCCTATACCGTTGCTAGAATAATACAATTTGATTATTTTTAAGTTTCAAGATACAGTTGAAGGAAGCTAAGCGAAGTTTTAGAAACAGGTAAGTTGTAAACCAGTCTATTAATAATGATATTCAGTCCCATCAGTGTCATCCCTGTAAAATTTGGGGATAAATATAATGACCACCATAAAATGCTTTGATACCCTTAGTTTTGTAACCAAAAATATCTACTTAACACCAGAAAAATAAAGTCTAAAAATACAATAGTACCAGCTATTTTAGTCACGAATCCACTTTAAATTGTATTCGACCACCAAATTTAGTAAATGATCACCAAATGTACTAAAAAAAAAACGGAATATTATTTTCCAGGCGACTAAAAACTTAAAAGGGCGACTATCTATTTGCTACTAAAAATAATGACATGGCGACTAATATTAACAGTGGGATAACAAACTGTATTATAGGCAACTATATATCTCTGAAGACTCATTCCCAGAAAAACACAAGATTGAACTTGAGAACTTAGGATGCAAGAGCGAGCGAAGCGAGCTCGTGACTTGAGGCACCCCGACACGGACAGGTTAGGTTCGAAGGGGATGACGGGGGCTCAAGTGAGCGAGCGGAGCGAGCGAACGAGCCCCCGTCATACCCTTCGTGTTAGGTTCCTTTAAACCCTGCAGACAGAAATAGGGGCCCCGCGAAGCGGGGCTCCGTCGACTACGCCTTATTATTATTAAAGATAATAATTAGTGTACTTGATATACAACCTCGTTGTTTAATTTAAGAATGCCCATTTTCTACTTTTCATCCGCCGTCAGTAGCTGCCAAACTACTATTTTTGCTACCGTCTTTAATTATTTTTTAATCCCAAATTCAGATTAATCTGTCGCCGCGTTAAATACATGCCAAAAAAAACTACTTTTGGGATAACAATGATTTATTTGGACTCATTTTGCTTAAATAGGATAGCAGAATTTAAAAACTTTGGTTATAATTTTACTTTAAAATGTTTAAATTTTACTTTAAAATGTGTAATTTTGGTGATCATTTACTATTTTTGGGTTACTCATGATTTACTTGGGAGTCATTTTACTTAAATAGGATAGCTAAGTGTTAAAACTTTGGTTATAATTTTACATTAAAATGCGAGTTTCATTTTGGTGATCATTTACTACTTTTGTCTGCTATTTGTTACTATATCTGGTGGTAAGTTAAACATAAGCCGTAAAATTTTAATGTTGAAGCTTGATCTGAGATTGGGTCCACATCTGTCATTGCATAGCTCTAACATCTATTAAATTTTTGGGGCACCAAATTAATTTTTGCACTGCTTGAGATAATACACTTCTTCTTCTTCCCAGCAAAAGCACTAGGAAGTGGTGAAGGGCGGGCGTTTTGGGGAACTGTCTTTTGTAATTTTGACGTTCGAAAAGTGCTGATTCTCAGCCTAGTTTGAATAAATGACTTTTGATTTTGAATAATGATTTTCTTTGTTTTTTTTTAGTTCTAGTGTGGTTTAAGTTCATTTTATAAAAGAGTCGTTTTATTACACATAGCACAAGCTGTGCTTAGTTTGGGACTAGATGGCGTTGTGTGAAAGTTGTGGAATATTATTATTATTATTACCTGTCACCATTTTCATGTATCTGCAACCTACTGGCACGCGCACTGAGCGCTCTGCACGTCTCCCGGATGTTGTCCAGTATACAGACAAGCAGCTCATGGGCATCTTGTTGTCTATTTCCTGTATAAAAAATTAAGGGTGGTTTATTTGTTGAAGGTACAAAATCAAGCTGTTCCCTACATTTATGTTCGTACGAGTCGTCAAAATTTAGGGAACAGCTGATTTTTTTTTCGCGATTTCGGATTTGGTCCGATAGTAAAAGTTGTTTGTAATGATGAGTACAATCATGTGTTTAAGTATCGGTCACTAATTACCAGTCACCCTATATACTTACTTACCTATAACTAAAAGTTACCTAGTGCAAGATAAAATGTTCGATATACTTAGTCATGCACCACTTTCTAAGTTTCATTGTGTGGGTGGGCAGGAGGGTTACGATTTACGAATCCATGAGTCATACTAGGCAAATTGCCGCAAACTATTTTTACCCCAATCAATACTTGCATTAATATTATATTTCGAGCAATACGTCATGCAAATGAGCCTTGTACAGTGCTACAATATCTGCATTAAGCTTATTTGTGATACAGTGATGTCATATATTGATGTTAGCAGATTTATAAGATCAATGGGATGAAAAGGGATGACGTCATCAATTTCACGGCCGCTTAACATATCCAAGAATATTAGTCTACTGACGCTTAGAAACCATTTATGAAACCATGATTCTAATCTATAAAAATAATTTTCTTATACATTACAAGCTTAACTATTGTGAACTGCATGGATTTTTGTAGCTGTAAATGGAAATGATACAAAAGGCAATAACTAAATATATAATAGGGTTGACTGGTATAAAATGCCTCAGGCATTAAGTCCGCCTTTGTACAGTACTTTTTCTCACTTGTGCATAAAGTTTTAATAAATAAATAAATAACAAGTTCTGGTCATGTCATAAAATGGTAGGCCAGGCTCTTTATTATTATTATTATCGATATTATGTACCCAACATAGTATGTATAACATGTAATGCCATCACAACTCAGGTCCCCAAGATACAGGTAGGTCCACCCCTAGTTTGGGGATCACCATCCAAACAAACTACTTGTGAAGATAGTTACAGATAAATAATTTTCGCATTATATGTGTAGGTATATTTAATATGTTAGTTTGAGACTTCACACATTCATATTTTTCCATGTTCTCACATACTGTCTACAGTTCTTTTTACTTCTCCTTTCTAGATCTGCTGGAAGAAATTTCTTAAGAAATAACCAGTACCTTTGTACTCAAATTATAATTATGTAATATCCATATGTATTTTACTGTGTGTACATAAATAATTATGTTATAGTTGTAAGGTCCTCTATAAACAATGAACAAAGTAAATTTATTCTTATACTAATGTCACTATACCTTCGAAAGTGGAGTTGACATCTCTAAGGGCGGCTAAGAAGGCGTCAGCGGCGTAAGGCTCCGGGCTGGCATCTGCAGAGCTGCTGTTAAGACACTTGCTCTCCGCTGCCCTAAGGTTGAAGTATGTCTCGTGTAGCTTCTCAGTTGCTATCTGACAGGAGAAATTTTATTTATTTACTTTATCTTACAAAGACAGCGGTTAAAATGGAATTATATAAGATAATCTTCGCAGACATAAAGCAATTGTCATTTTGTGATTATAGAAATGGGTGTCTCAGGACATTTCTAAGTAGGGTAAACTACCCAATTATTGGCACTTTAAGCAATATGGTGGAAAAAAAAAACTCTAGAAACTTCTATTATTTATAATAGATTTTTTTTTATTTTCCAGTCAGTCAACTTGTTATATTGTGGCAATTACATTACATGTTTTTTCCAGTATTTACAATCAACATAAGTCATTAAACTTGTTTATTTTTTAAATAGACCCATAGACCATTTACTGGCACCTTTTGACATAATGTTGGCATGTACGGGCATACCAGTGCCAATAGTAGGCATCAGTCAAAAAATCAAAATCAAAAGTCATTTATTAAAACTAGGCTGAGTTGATCAGATTAATGGCATTTAGTCATGTTCTTATTATTTAATGGTAACTTTAGAGTGCCAATGAATTGGGGGGGTGACAAAAATAGGTCAAGTTACCCTAGTAAGCGCTTGCGCTATGAGGTAGAACATAGACATTCTGTGTGGGATAAGTTTGTAGTAGTAGATTACAGCCCGCTCCCTCTCGAAAAGAGGCCTGTATCCCAGCAGTGAAAACATTATAGGCTAATTATGCTTAAGATGCCTAAAGCATCTTAAGCAAAAAAAAAGAAACAAAAAAGCAATAAATCTTATCAAAAAATTGCTGCCTAAAGGCAAACGCACATTATAGCCGCAACGGGCCGCAGCGCAACGCATTTTCATACAAAAAAAGTGCGATGCGGCCCGGTGCGGCCCGCCTGAGGTGTGCGATAGCTCAAACAAAATGTATGAAACTGATTCAGAAGGATTTTTGTTATGCGTTGCGTTGGGACGCGGCCCGCCTTAATCTGCGCGAGCCTTAAAACAATTTTTTTATTGTTTGAATTCTTAGAATGTCTAGTTGACCAGCACAGATAGCACAACAACTGCTTCAAAGCAGCTGACTGAAAAGAATCTGTCAACTGTTATCTTCTAAATTGAAACAAACACTTTCCAAGGGGACTAAATAGCTTGCCCTGATAACAAGTAAACGTATATCAAAGTGGCCTGTCATCTATTAATTTGGTTTTTCAAATTAATTTCTTAATTAGCATAGTGATTAAATATTATCTATGCAATACGAGTAAGTACATATTGTAATCATGTAATCAATATTGACCTAAAAAAATCTATATTCACAAATTTGATCTACCTGGTTGTTATATTATCATTATCAATGTTCTTAACAGATGTGACCCTCATCTTGCTTATGATAAACGAAACAAATATATTATCAAGCAAAT
Source organism: Eremobia ochroleuca (assembly GCA_949629135.1). Lineage (NCBI taxonomy): Eukaryota > Metazoa > Arthropoda > Insecta > Lepidoptera > Noctuidae > Eremobia > Eremobia ochroleuca. Next base: position 4,501,764 of record OX451389.1, read on the forward strand.
AGTTCTTGTTGCAAGTAGAGGAAAATGATAGGCACACATTGTCATATCAAAACCCAGTGAATCAGTAAACATTATCACATTTTTGGTAATATTTAACACTGATGAAATATTTGTATCTGCTTATCTTTCAGACATCTGCTTACGAATAATGTTATGAAGGAAATCCCAATGCCAAGATAAAATTATGTTAAGTATTTTAATAAAAACCATAAAATAAACATTTGCTTTTTCTTATTCAGAACACACATTATGGTAATTAATATTTTTCACATTTCATGCTCTAAAAGTTCGTCTTTATGTTGTGCGTAGGCGACATAAAGTCGCTTGTTATGCTCTAGTGCATAAAGTAAATTCCTTTTCTAAGACTAAGATAATCAGGCCCAACAGAACACACAATAAAACGTCGTACATTAAAGTCGTTATTTTATTTCATTTGCTTTAATTTATATCACTTTCGTGTTTTCTATCGGTAATTTAATAAAATCAGAAAAAATAGTTGTCATTTATTATTTAAAAACGCAAAGAAACGTTTTTCTGACTTGGCAGTATGAAGTACCCAAGTCGAATGACACATGCCGAAAATAAAGAAAATAAAAACTTTTTAAGTTTTGTGGCGGGAATTAGCTATTCACATTTCTCTTCTTCAATTTTGCAACATTTTTGAACAATGAAAATGCTGTATAATATTTACTTTATGCCTGTTTCATGTTCTCACAATCGAAGTGAAAAGCAGGGCATAAGTGAGCCATTTTATGTATTAGTTGTACAACCTACATTTTTGTCCCCCTTAATTAAGATCATTTTAAATCAATTACAAAACTTAATGCACATCAAAGCCAAAGACTAGTTTTGAAGATGAATGCAGGAGTTGAAGAATATACATGAATAAAAATAAGTCTTCAAAAAATATTATTACCTGTATTTTACTCTTCCCCGCACTACTATCAGACTGTCCCAAAGACAGTAGGTCTTTACTGCTCCATGACCTGGTCCCTGAAGATGCCAACCCAGCTGCACTGCGGCCCAGAGAGGAACTTTTTAGCCTGATGCTGCCCAGCTTCTGTTCAACACTTGCAAGGTCGGACACTAGGTGGTGTAGGTTGTGAAGAAAACGTGGTGCATATCTGTAACAATAATATAGGAAAATAATGAGGAAGTCATGCCTGCCTAATTAGATAGATTTGGGACTCTTACACTACAGGGGCCGTATTACGAAGTATTAATGCCATCCTGATTCCAGTGCGAAAAAGGGATGGTGCTATCAGTCATGAATAGCTCCGTCTCTCTCTTACACTGGAATCATGATGGCATTAAACCGTCATAATACGGCAGGGCCGTATTACGAAGTATTAATGCCACTGTGATTCCACTGCGAATACGGCCCTGCCGTATTATGACGGTTTAATGCCATCCTGATTCCAGTGCGAAAAAGGGATGGTGCTATCAGTCATGAATAGCTCCGTCTCTCTCTTACACTGGAATCATGATGGCATTAAACCGTCATAATACGGCAGGGCCGTATTACGAAGTATTAATGCCACTGTGATTCCACTGCGAAAAATGGATGGTGCTATCGGTCATATATAGCTCCGTCTCTCTCTTACACTGGAATCATGATGGCATTAAACCGTCATAATACGGCAGGGCCGTATTACGAAGTATTAATGCCACTGTGATTCCACTGCGAAAAAGGGATGGTGCTATCGGTCATATATAGCTCCGTCTCTCTCTTACACTGGAATCATGATGGCATTAAACCGTCATAATACGGCACCAGTACATGAAATTGCAAATGATTTAGACTATTGGAACCTTTTATTTTCATTACTTTAGCCCTGGATCGAAAAACAGCTGGAGGACATGGGCCTTTGCCCAGCAGTAGGATGATGCAGGTGAACAGTAACCTTTTGTTTAATTATACATCAGCTGGAATGGGAAACATAATGGAAAGTCATGCTTATTTAGTAAGGTTTGAAAATTTCAACTACTAAACATGAAATTGCAACTGCATCCTAATTAGCATTGAAAAAAGCAGGGGAAATTCCCATTTCTTTCCAATTTCGTTGTTTTTTTTTCAATGTTTCATTCGGATCTAGCATGTAAATTGATAAAACTATTTATACAACTGAAGGGTCGGAGTTAAAGCACAGAATATCCTAAGTTAAATATAGTAAGTACGGATTTGAAAAAAAAAAAAAATATATACTGGCAAATTTTCTTGAAACATTGAAAAAAAAAACAACAGAATTGGAAAGAAATGGGAATTTTCCCTGCTTTTTTCAACACTAATCCTAATTGTGTAACACACTATTACTCTCAATTTGAATCATTTTGAAGCATATTACTAATCCATTGCTCCATATGTTCGAAAAAAGACAATGCCCATCTGTGCCCCAGAAATGCCCAGATAAACTATATTACAAGATTGCTCTAATAAATAAACACTAGAATTATGTTGATAATTTTAAATCATATGAAGCACTGGATAAAAAATTTAAAAAAATAAGACGTTCTTGTTGACATTGCAGTACGTATCATAGTTTCAATAATTAATTCATGCTTTATTTATAACGGTCTGGAGTCACGTCACGGTCTGAAATACTTTTTAATGCCTAATTAAAAGTACTTACTTAAAAGACAGTAATACAATTGTTCGATTTTATATTTGTCTTTCGAGTCAAGCAGTTAATTGATGTCAATTAAATATAAAAACACATGAAAAGATAGTTTAATACAACCCATGATATTTTATTGCTATGTGCTTTTATAATCTCATTAGAAACACCAGTTTGTCATGAGTACATATTTGGTCTCTTTCCATATTATTTACTCGAGTACTTAAAGCTTTGTATCTAACCAAATTGTTTTCACATACATATTGACACTATACAATGGAGAAAGACTAGAGAATTCCAAATAACTGACATGTTTATCTGATAACATACAGATAAGTATATAAAAGAACACTGATCTGACTTAGCTTACGTGATGATCATGAAGTTCCTAGTGAAAAACTAATAGCAATGCTGTCTGTAAACGATAAAATGTATAAAAAACCGGTAGGAAGTTATCATGTTTAATGTCCAATATCTTTTGAACCGGTGCTTTATATGACATTAAATCTAGATATCATATAAATACTGTTAAAAAGTTATCATATGACATAGAGCTGCAATTTGGGCATTGCATGGCACTGCTGACTTTCAGCTCCATACTAATATGTGCATGGTCCTTTGTCTGCTCAACAATGTAAATAATGCAAATTAATGTTGTTGAACTGTCAAAATGAAACCCATTGCTACTGATAGTGTGTTGCACAATAATACTCTGCTGCTTTTGTTTATTACCTACTATTTTATAAACATCAATTGGAATGGGAAACATGACAGGTTAAAAGCAGTTTCTCTTCATATCATTTGCATTGCATTTACATCAGCAAGTGGGTATGATTTTGATTTTAGCATAACTGTATATTCTCAGAAGACTATAGGGCTAAATAAATGAATAAAAATATTTACCGTAAAGTATAGAGCACACTGTTGAGGAAGCAAGTGTTCCCCAAGTTAGATAAGGTGGCAATGGGAGTCTTGCGCTGTTGAGTGCTCCCTGCATATTGAGTATCCGTTGTATGGTGGCCATTCAACATGGCAGCGCTGGCAGAGGGAGGCTCCAAGAATATCAGCTCTAGCTCAGATGATTTTCCTGAAATATTTTTAGATATGAGTGGCAGGATAAAAGATTTATGTTAGAAATTTTGGTGATTACTTTGTTGGCTAGTGTGCCATAGAGGATAAATCTGGGCAGTGGGCCACAGGGATAGGATTTTCACAATCTTTATATTAGTCATATCAGCAAATGTTGGATTGATACTTTCTAGTCAAATTAGGCCCAGTTTCAAATTTTGAACTAATTTGTAGGTCAACATGAAGTGTTGAAACTTTTTCATGGAATATATTGGGATCAAATCAAAATAAAACTTTCTTTTTCACCACACTGACAGAAAACAAATGAAAATGTTAAGGTACAAACACTACACGACACGGGATTTTCCTCGATAGCACCGAGCACAACTGTAATTAATCACTGGAGTATTGCACATCGGCGACCTCAAGTACCGGTAAGTTACACAATACCTGGCTTTGCTGTCTCAGAAAGAGGCTTCAATCGCTTTGCAGCTGATAAAGTATTTGAATACACACTTTTCAGAGGCCTTTTTAAAGGCTTATTCTCTTTATTACTATTAGTAGACTGCCTAAAAGGGCCAGTGTTCTCCTTCGAGTTCTCTGTCGGTTTCTTATTTTCGTTGCTCAAATATGCATTATTCCTATTTAATGACAGGGAAAATCTAGATTTGTCGACTCCTTTTTTCGTTTCAGTCACAGAGTTAACTGGCATCTTCAGCATACCTGAAAATTGAGATTGTAAGTATCAATTAAACGTAAAATACGGAGGCCACTTCGCAACTTTCCCATGGCATGTCAAGGATGACGTCCAAAATCTCACTTTCTCATTTGCTTTACTTACGTATAAGTCTTCATTAGGTACATTGACTTACATTATAATGTAAGGCAATGTATTCTCTTTCGAAACTATTTAATTATAACTGCAAATTTGTAAAATTTAACCGCGAACAGCCCCATTGGAAGCAGTCAGCCATATTGGTTTATTTGATTGATGATCGACGTCCCTCTGCTGTCCCACTCTGGTCTGTCCTTCGATTTCCTAGTTTTATTTTGTTTATGGATTCAACAGTTCGGTTTTTGTAAAAACTTGAAGAAAAACATTAGCCTATAGTGGAAAAAAATATTAAAATTGTAACATTAATCTCGTCGTAACTTTAAGCAATACACAAAAAGTACACTAAAATACAATAAATAATTTATTTATCGACTTAGCAGTTTTTTGTCTATGCGCTTTGTGATTGTGACAAATCATAGACAACATAGATGAAGGGTGCGTTCGTAATTGGAGAACCAGGTAATTCCCAGAAACGTTCTGAAACCAAACAAATCTTGTATATTATTTTAAATTTATTGTAAAATTATAAAAATAAATAATACTGTTACAGAAATGTAACTGTAGATAGATTACTTATAAATAATCATTTTTGCAAAGTACTAATGGTTACGCGCCTTTTGTCTGCCGGATACAAAGTCTAACTTACTCTATGGTTTCCGCATGGCTTTTGGTTGGTTTGGCGGGTGGGAATTTTGAATGAATTAACAACTTAATACTTTTAGTTTACTTTATTTTACCTACTTATAATAGTTATGTTTTATTGGTGTTAATAGTAACTTCAGGTAGGTACTTCTGCATATGATTGCAATTTCGTTACCTACTAGGTAGGTAGTAGAAAGATTACAATTAGGTATTAGATGGTAATTGAACAAAATCAAAACATTCCAATAATATTCAAATAACCCGACTCCCAACCCAAGCCAGTAGTTAGTTTCTAGCTGAATCTTGAACAGAGTTCTTGAGTCTTGAGTTCAGAAGTGGAAGGAAGTTAACTTCAGTGTTAAGCAGGAAAACCGCAAGGAAGTGGTTTTCATGTGAAGCTACGTAAGTAACATAACTGATATTTTAGATAAACTTAAAGCATAATATTAAAATATTAACGAGGTTTTTTTGAAGGAAAATACCTACTGATTCAATGGTCAGTTCTCACTTCTAATAAAAGCAATGCCTATAGAAGGCTTATAGCTAGCTATCTACCTCAGATTTAAAAGATAGATAACAAAAGAAGCAGTCAGTCAATGACCTTACAATAAAAATCATGACTAAGTACCTCCTTTATAATTTTTCGTCGGCCTTAATTGCTTCAACCCCATTTGTAAGGGATCATTATTGTGATTGTTCTCTTGAATGTAGAACAAAGAGACGCGAGCATCTTCGAAATTTACGACAGCCACGAAGGAAGGCTGGTACGCAATTAAAAAGAGATTTTCCAACCCTAAATGGAGGTTGTAAATCCTTGTTGAATTGTTAGTGATGTACATGATGGAAGACGGATGGCGTAGCTTCAAGCTTGTTTACAAAGCAGATTGGCGTTACGAATCTGCCCTACGAGAGTTTTGTTCGCAATCCGCGCAGAAATCGGTGTGCATTTATTGATTGTATGGAAATTTTTCGTTAGGATCGTTTGTTGCCTGTGGTACTACTGGTACAACAAACGGTTAGAATTGCGTCCCCACTGTGCCTTCTGGCATCTGATCGAATTTTGTAGGTTTTTTGCTTCGTAGAGAATTTGTGAACGGCCACCACCATTTTGTTGCAAATATTTTGTCAACTGTAATTCAGTTAAGTAACAAAATTTTAACCTGGTCCTGATCGAAGTCGGTTAAAAAGATAACATTTATAATTTATAGTTTTCTTAAACCGGTTCTCTTCGTTCACCTAACTAAATATAATTGGTATGTCTTTTTATGAAGAAGAATATCTATATCTATAGCTTTAATACTAATAATAAAACTGAAGAGTTTGTTTGCGCGCTAATCTCTGGAACTTATTATTTATTCTGGGCCGTGATTGTCTATGATACAATTCATGAAACCGCGCGAAATCAACGCGAGACTGGCGGAATTAGCTAAGGAATTGATGTGGTTTAGAAGAGGAATCGTTATGTGGTCATAGTGAATTAGGACCTAGGCTGTATACAGAGCTAAAGTAAATTCTTTAGATTGTTAGCCACTTGTTTAGTCGACCGGGTCATTAATTTCCGTCATCTTGTGTTAACCCTTACATTAGAAATTGAAATGTAATAATTACCTATTGTGACGAAAATAAGAATCCTCACATTTCGATATACAATGTTTAAAAGAAATCTAAACATAAAAAAGGAGATTTGTTACATGACAATTGTTAGTAAAAAAATGTTAGGAAAAAAAGAGGAATTAGGAGAGTTTATCAAATTCAGGATATTTTTTAGGATACAATTTAAAAACGAATATCTCGAATCTTAACCTGATTGCAATCGGGTTTTAGGCTCGTTAGAACTGATTTTAAAAATAATGAATTATAAAATACATTAGCTAAGTTGTCCTGAGATAAAAAAAGGTCAGGAGTAAAAAATTAAATGGTATTCGATCGTAGTTTCGCCATGCGGGACTCGAAGTGCAGGAATACTCTGCAGCTATAATAGGTTGGACCATGTAATAACTTGTGACTCGCAAAGCAGTAGACGATCCGGTATCTGGGAAAAAGAGCAAATCGGCCTTTTTCACTGGCTCCACACCAGGTTAGGAGAAAAAGTTATACCATATCGCTCATCCAATAGAACAACGACGTAATTACGAAAATGTTTTCGTGACTTTTCTTTGAGTTTTCTCATTAAATTATTTCAAATTATTATTGATATTAAAGTAACGTACATAAAAATATTAAATATTTTAGCATAATCATTGGAAATATATCATATTTTCAATTTCAAACTTTTAAAACGTTCTCCTGAAAAATAGCTAAAACGTAATTACGTCATTGTACTATTGGATGAGCGATATATTGTGGTCAGCTTATAATGCGGAGCTTGACATCAAGACTTTAAAAGCATTGCACGCTGGTAAGAATCAGTGCATGGTTGAATAATATCAACAATTTGGAAACAGATTACCAGGAATCTTCAAAATATATCAGATTAAACCAGGTCAACAATTATCAAGAAACTCTATCAAAATAAAAATTTCTTATATGTATATCCAATATTGACTTTCTGACATGTCTAAAAAACGAACTCCTATTGATTGATAAGAACATTAAAAACAGTCATTATTTGGAAAAAAGGTTTTAACCTAAGAGGTGAGATTTTACCAGCAGAGGTAACGCTGCACTACGTAGGAGTAGGTGGGTAGGTAACCTTTTTTTTTTTTTTTTTTTTGTTTCGGGGTGGAAAATCCTCATGGATGTCCGCCGCCCTGGGGCGGGCGGCGGGGTCTGTCAGACTCTTACTGACTAAAAACCACCCCGGTGTTCCCTCTCTCACCTACGCCGGGGGTCGCGGGAACGAACGATACTTCCGCAACCCCCGGCTGGTGCTGGCCCGCTCCTGCGGGCCTCTCCTCGTGTCAGGGGGGGGAGTGAGGTGTTAAACTCCCCCCGCGACGTCTAAGAGGGGCGCGCGTGGAACACTACGCGCCGCCGCCTCGGGTCCAGATGTGTGGGGGGCGACGGACGTCCCCAAGTCCGTCGCCCCTGGACCCATTTAGGGGGGCTGGAAGAGGGCGTTGTCCGCCCTCCGCCGACGCCCGGTGCGCCTGCTGCGGGCGGGGTGAGGGGACGAGATCTCCCTCTCCCTTTCCGCAGCTTCCTTCTGCGAGACGACTGTTTCGCAGAAGGAAACCACCGCGTCCCAGGACTCCTCGCTACCAACCATAGACTCGACCACGGCCGGCAGCGATAGGTCACTGCCTACTCCTGAGATGAGGGCACGGCGTGGCTCCTCCCAAGCGGCACACTCTGCCAGCGTGTGCCGCGCCGTGTCCTCCCGGCAGTCGACGCAGTGGTGGGTAGGTAACCTAACCCAACTAAGTAAAAGCTGCCAGTGACTGATGCATATCCTCTGTATTGCATTAGGCTTAGAATTTATTATTTAAGTACCTACTGACCTACATTAAATATTCTTTGGGAAAGAACATCGGAAATCCTGGGGTATGTCGTAAGAACGAATACAATATTATAGTGTAAAGTGCTAAATCTTCCTGCTGTTAAAACTGTAGTGTAGGTAACTACCACGGTAACCCATCTGTCTGTCAAGGAAGCGTCGTGAGTGGGGAAATATTCCCAAGGGATCGCTCGCTGTAGCGTTATCCGTAACCTATCCCGTTGTTAACCATTTGCATATTATGAATTCCAAGGCAGAGATTTTTCATTTTTTTTTTTTTTATAAAAATATTTAAATCTATGTTAATGTAATAAGCAAAATAAAACTAAAGGCTGGAAAAGGTATTTATAAATAATGGCAAAATACTTCTTAAATAACAAAAATGCAATGAAGATAAGAAATGTGTGCGCAAAAATTATGTGTACAATGTTATTACGAGTACCTACTTGATTCATTATTTTTTCAGCAGTAGTTTTCCTGAAAGCTCCATTAATCAAATGATCGTGCGGTTTTTCTTGCGAAATAATCTTTTTTGCATGTGGCGTGACACACTTGTTAGTTCTATAGGTTCTTATAAACGTGAAGGTAGATGGGATCAGCCATTGATTTTCACGTTTTTAGGTAGGTATATTTTTTATGGTATCGTATTTGTCAAAAAAAATACAAATGTGTACGGAACGTCTTTGTGAACAATTCTGACTCGTTACTGACATAGTTAGTTCCCTAAATATTTAATTTTTGGGAAATGTTATTTAGACGTTATTATGATTTGGACATTTTTATTTTTGGGTATTTTATTTTTGGTCATTTTATATTTTTGGACATTTTTAGTTTTGGACAGTTTTAATTTTTGGACATTATTATAGTTATCCATATTTATTAGGTACCTATATTCTATTGCTAGTTATTTTGATCGTAAACCTACAAATTCAAATTGTTCTCACCTCTTTTATCCCTTACTAATTTCTGCCCTCGACTTCATCCGCGTGAAATTTCTTGTTCCCCCGACCCACCTCGTCGCATCGTATCGCCTGCCCGCGCTACGGTTTTACATTCGTAGCAGCGAACCAGTGGTGTAGCGTGCCTTGGAGGGGCCCTGTATCAAAATTAGTTGGGGGGCCCAAATGAAGGGTAAAGATTTCTCACAAAAGAAACAAAAATGCTTGCATTAAATTAAAATAAATATTTATTGATTATAAGTTATCGCTTCCTGCTAGAAATTGTCATTTAGAATTTTGTCATTTCTGAAGTGAAAACTCTATAGGCACGTATGACAGTTTTTTTTATATGTTTTTTTCCCGGGAAGCACGAGATTAAGTGACTAACATTTTACTAATTTTTGCTTACACGCGTTAGGGGCCCCTGTAGCCCGGGGGCCCCGTATCATTGATACGGCTGATACGGCGGTAGCTACGCCCCTGCAGCGAACAGGCAATCTGAACCCCGTTGAATCCGTTTGAGTCACTCAATCCAACTGCCTCGAAGGGAGCAGCGAGATTATTGCGTTTCTCATTTTATTCTTGTTACAAATAGAATTTCTATGTAGATATTTTATAAAAGCCTTGTAGAGGTAAATATGTACCTACCTACTTCTAAAAATACTGAGGCTTTATTCCCATTGGTATTGTAAAGGAGCCCATTATGGGAAGAGCCGTTCATACCTCAAAGTTGTAGAAATGTGTGAAATTTTAAGGGGATTATCGTAATAGGTGTTGTTTCTGTTCGGTTCAGGTGTGAGGAAGATAAGTAATGGAATGCAATTTTAAAATGGAGCATCCATTTTAAAATTCCATTCCATTACTTATTTGGGCGTTCGGGAGGATATACGTACCTTATGGAGAGCAATTTTCTTCGTCTTATTTCGTGAGATTTTTCAAGTTTATTTATGTCTTGCCGAAAATACTGGTGTTCAGCTGCATCCGGTTAGACTGGAAGCCGACCCCAACGTAGTTGGGAAACGGCTGATGATGATTTGTGTCTTGTCGAATTCAAATGCTATCGCAGCGTCGCTATATTTTCGAAATGTTATATCCAAGCTGTAAACATTACGGTATTAAAACGCACTTCCCAGAGTGTTCTACAGTACCTATTAATTTAGCAAAATTCGTAAGCAACAAACCGCAATCAGTACTGCTCTGTAAATAAACATTTATTCAGCGATCGGTGCCGAGTGGACGGGTCCAATAATACAAATGCAAATTGCCGGCAGCGTCAATTGCGCCGGTGTCAATATTGAGCAGGAAGTGGACCGCCCCTACCGTATCCCGTTACTAAGCACTAAGCGTAATGTTAGGACCGCTTCGAAATACCGACGCAATTTTAAAGTGGGCTTTGTTTTTGTAATGAGATTGGACCTGCAGGCAAATTGCGTAACACACTATCATCAGTAGCAATGGGTTTCTTTATTTACGTTGTTGAGCAGACACATTTTATCTTTTACATGGAGAAATGGATTAGCAATATGCAATAATCAAATTTAGAGTAATTGTTACGCAATTAGGGTTCTGGTTGTAGGAATTGTTAGAAATAAAGTGTGTTGAATGCTTATTGGATTTGGGAGTCCTACAGTTGCGATGACTTATACAATTGTGGAAATATTGCAGCTACTTAATTACGGGTGCTAATTAAGGCAGCTTCTTTAAAATGTCATTCTCGTCTGCAAATATATTTAGTTGTCTAATGAATTAATAGGTCAGCGACGAACTTTTAGCGTCTAATAAATGGTTTATAAGCGACCATATATTGTAAAACAAGCTACTGTTAATATGACGCAACATGGTGATAATTCTTAAGCAACTAAATTTGTGATATGTCTACTCATTGCCAGCTTCTAATAAGTGTATCAACTTCATCTATAAAATAATATCAACGTACTCTAATTTCATAGAGTCACCTTTATTTTTATACTTTAGCATAAGTAATTGATGAGTGTATCTACTATATTTGAACATAAAATTTCCTTATTATTGTCATCAAATAATGGTCAATGAAAGCTATAATTTCATGTATTCGCCTATCTATTTATAATGTTACCATAAGTAATTGACTATTATACCTACCCAAATGAACATACAAAAAATATTGTTATCATAAACAAACATCTGCAACTCTGTGTTTGTTTGTGTTTGGACACACCTTAGGGAAAATTAAAACCAAACAACTATTTTATTTGTAAATCAGATAATTTTAATGGCAGTAGCATAGGTTTTTATGTTAAGTATAATTGTACTTATGTCCTAAGTTACAATAATGTAAGGCAATCAAATAATGAATAACATTGTTATTTGTCACTGAATAATCAGCGCAGGTTGTGCTTTACCTGGTCTCCCACGCTTCCTCTTTACACCAATTTTTTGTGTTTTTGCTTCTGGCGACGGAAATGCATGTTTCATCCTGATAGCCAGACCCACCAAATGCTTGCAAGAATACTTGCGGTAAAAATCTGGACAGTCACAGTGGCCATTAATCCACTCCTCTTCTTTTTTCGGTAATGTAATTTTCCAAGAAGAAAAAAACACTTTTTTGTACTCATCAAAATCGTTGAATGTTTTCTCCGTCAAAGTAGTCCTCGTGTAGTTGTCACCTGGGACCAGGTAGGTATTAGTTGTTGATAGTATTGTTCTAATTTTGGTATCGGTTTTAGCCCATAGATATCCGGCTGTCCAGTCAGCTAATTTTAACACCGGTGTCGTCGCAAAGAGTTCTTCCGTTGCCTGTTGTGACCAGCTAGTAACCATATCCTCTGCAACTACTAAAAAACGGGACAACGGTATACGCTCGCGGAGGGTATTTTCATCTTTAATAATCCTATTAAAAGATTCGAGAGCATTGTTAGTCACAGGTGATGAGATAGGTGTTGCACCTAAATACCAATTAGGGTTTTTAGTGAGCCATTCTTTTTTAAAATATGTCATAAATGCCTTTTGCTCATGCCATTTCGCCAAGAAAACTTTTGAAGCGGCGGTAAACACTTCAGGAGAAGTAGCACACTGCAATGCGTTTATATCTTGCAATATGGCTTTTCGTGAACTTTTCTCACTTGTTTGATCCAATTTCGTACACATTTGCTTTTTAGCGTGTGCCCAGCACATTCTTACTATAGTTTCTTCTCCGAACACGTCAATAAAAGCATTGTGTATGCTTTTTGCGGCTTCGCATATCAAAACCTTTGGGTGAAATGCATATGAGAAAATGGAAAAAATACTGTCTTTCAATCCCTTATACACAGTTTCAAAATCTTCTTTGCGTTCATGTGTAGATACTGTTAGGCAAATAGGATGAAATTTTCGGTTTTTGTCCGTTGTTCCAATTACTAGAACAGGAAACCCTTGCCAGATTAATTTGTAGGTAGCATCCGCATGTAAAATTTCGGCAGTAAGGCACAGTTTTAATAAATTCTTAGAAGACAAAACGAAGCGGAAGCTAGGTGGGTCATTTTCTAAAATATGATAAGCTATCACAAAAACTTTATTCTCATCGTCAGGAACGTCTGTGCGGTTAATTACCATTTTTCTAACTCTCCTAGGTGAATTGAGGACGGCCCATACTTTATACGCCTGTGATCTGCCAAATAGTTGTAGAGCTGCTGTCTTGTAGGTATTTTAAGTCCATCTATCTTCTTCAGATTGTGTAAAATGGCTTTCGGCTTTAAGCAGAGGTCGAAAAGCTTGTTAATTTACAAATTTAGTTTCGTCGCAAATACCAAAACTGTAACTACTTTTGATGGAATCGTGGTTATGCTCGCAATCAGTGCGATAGAGTAACACCGCGTCCGAGTTCGCCTCAAATAACAAATACATCTGTGCAACACACTGCTCTCCCTTGCGTGGTATATAAGAGTTTTTTTTCCATCTAGCGTCATATGAGTAGTTAATATTGACCAAGTATTTTCTACTTTTACGACTTCTTCAGCGGCACGAACATTCAAAAATTTCTCCACAAACATCCAATTTCTCGATTCACCACGCCTTTTCTTCGCCTCCTGAACGTCTTCCGAGTCTTCATCAGAACAGTACAAAGGGACTTCATTATTAGACGACATGCTTAATAAATACTTTCATACAAATCCGTATCATAACCACTATCACAAACGTTTTTCAAATAAGAATACGAGTACTCCTTAATCGTGTCATTAATGTAAACAAATACACGTGAACTCGTTGCTGCACGCACCGAATAGAGCTCGCTCATTGGTGCAAATGGCCGGTCGCGCCCCTCTGATTCCCAACGAGCGTCAGGTACACTCCCGCGCTTGTGTTGCAAACTTTCACGAAAAAAGAATAATTATGATTTATACTACTAAGTCTACTTAAGGGTCTGGGCTATACATATATTATCACGCTATTTTTTATGGGGGATTAGCAATATTGCATTATGTCGGTATTCCTCAACAGTTTATAGTGATTTTAGACAAGAAAAAATGCCAATAGAATCCACAGTCTAGTGAGTGTAGCCGCGGGCACAGGAAGTATTAATTATTGTGCAAAATATTCATAAAAATCTGAAACGATATAAAATTTTAAGAGTATTTAACTCTTAGCTACTACATGAAATGCCGAAAGCAATGAACCTATCGAATAATTTCGTACCAATTAAGATTATACCTACGTATTTAAATATATCACTGTTTCTCGTTTTTGTTGCTGACTATACCTACCCTAATCAAGCCTTATTCTTTCTTCTGGAAAGATAACAATCATCAGATCTAGCTGGATTCTTATTATCGACCCACATAGCTTCAGTTGGCTTTGCCTGACCTTGACTCAATTTGTTGAATAAAGCTCCATCTAAATTAGTTAGTAATGCGGGCCGTCAATTGGCGCCCAAGTGGGACTATATTTGTAGCAAACCACTCATGATCATGATTTTTGGCAAACTTACAAATATCTGAATTAGCTCCGTGGATATTTTGAGTTGATTGTAGTATTTCGGAGCATAATTTTCTGGTGAAACTGATTTTACTGTAAAAGTAACTTGTGGAACCGTAATCAGCTAAAAAGTGCTAAAAGATAAGCAAGGGTAAACACAACTCGTGAATTTAAATTTTGTTAAATACTTAGTATGTAAATACCGGATTGTAAATGAAACAAAGTGCTACGATGCTTTCAACCAGATTTAGGTACTTAATGCAAGCTTCATTTTCATGCATGAAAAACAAGCCTGGTGCCCTTTATAAAATTCTAAACCGTTTTATGTACAGACGCCAGCACACCAAGCTACCCGAAACTGTCAAATGTTCCCAATCAACTTTGAACCTTATGCTTTAGCGATAAATTTTAAAATCTATTAAAGTTTGACAGATTGTAGTAGCTTGATCTGCTGGCGTCTGTACCTTAACGTTCCAAGCCGCTGCCACTAATTATTCAATTGCTAATGAAAATGTACAGACCCAGCACATCAAGCTACTACAATCTGTTAAATTTCTTTAATAGATGTTCAACTTTATCACTAAAGCATTAGGTTCAAAGTTGGTTGGAAAAAAATTACAGTTTCGGGTAGCTTGATCTGCTGGCGTCTGTACATTGTTGTTTGAACGAAAGATGACGTCTATGGTGTTTTAATTACCTAATAAAAAGAGTGAATAAAATAGTTTGGCATAGAGAAGAGGAAGGTAAGGAAAAGATGGATTAATTATTCGAAAGATGACATGGCTGGAATGAAAGTAAACATACTTAGGCTGACAGAGATAAATGGAAAAAAAGGCATAGTGTATCTTCACGGTATATCGCTAGGGGTTTCGTGAAATGTCGGATAAGCTGTAGTTGCAGCTTCGTAAGCGATCTTGAGGAACAAAGTTGCTATAGTTCCGGGAAAACATGAAGTGATCAGTCTAGTTGTTTCATGAAATCTGTTATGACATGACATGTCAGTGTCATCTCACTGATGCTAGGGATTGACTAAGCAAAAATTTACAATCATAATCGAGATTTTAATAAAATTGTTTATGCTAGCTTTGAAATTACATAAAATGATCAATAGAATTAGCATACAAAATATTACTAAAATCTTGATTATGACTGGTGATTATAATCAGATGAGATGACAATGACAGCTCACTCCACGCTTACTTCACCTAATTTTTCACGGTGAGATGGTTACAGAATCGCACTGCAGTATTTTTATCTCATGAAACGTGTCTTTACTTGTGGTAACCAAGTGTACAAACACGCTGTAAATGTTTGTGTAAGCGCAGGAGCTCTCGCATCAGATACAGATATGTTTTAGGTAGACAGATCGGTTGGGTTTTTTATAAAAATAGATTGATATGTTTTTCAAAACAAGCCTGTGCCTGTTCAAATAATATTTCGCTCACATGTTTTTGTTAAAAACAGTAACTATTCAATGGCAATTTAAAACAAAAGCAACAAGAAAAGGGTTGTCTATATTTGCTTTTCAATTCTGTGAACCATTTTTAAAATGACAAAGGGAAATGCCCATTTCATAAAGAGGTTTTGGCCAAGTGACGCCCACGAAAGAAACAAATTATGTTCACAACATAGATAAAGAAACAAACACTATTTTGTACATAGAACTCGGTTGGACTTTTATAAATTATATATAAAAATTCAAGGTTAAAAAAGACATACTTATAGGTTTCTGATTTTTTATTCGTTCTCATTTAAATAAATGACAAGCACGTCATCTAGGAATTAGGCTGGGGGATTTATATTTGATTGAAACCTTGCCCAGCCCAGAAACACTCAATTGTCATCACGTGGGCACAACAACCTACTGTCTTCCGACCAGATATACAATTGCAAGAATATTGTCGTATTGCTTCTAATCCTGTTTCGTCATTCTTAATAATTATCAAAGTCGTCGGAATATCAAATAGAAAAACTTAGTAGAAATGAAAATCACGAGTCGCAAGGAAACAGCACCAAACAAAATGTGAAATGTCAATGTCAATCTGTTGTCAATTACGATTATTATTGACGTAGGGATGACGTTATAAGATCGATTTGTCGAAAAATCTATATTAAAAAAAAACTGGAATCACGGAATCGGTTAAATGGATCGTATCTATTTATAAGGCCGAAAAAGGATAAATATTTTTTTTGCCTCTAAAGAAAATAACAAAAGCGAAACAATACGTAATAAAAGTAAATTTTCCAAAAATCGATTTTTGGTACGTAACCCGTTTTAGTGTCTCGATTTTTTTCCGTAAAAGTTGTCATCCCTAATTTGATAGGACCAACGACCGGAAGTGTTAAATAAGGCAATAAACGATTGAGTTTCTTAATTAAATCAGCTTTTAATTCCGGAGATTTCATTACAAATAAGTAATAGCAATATTTTAGTTACTAAATGGGATTTTTTTTTGCATTTATCATATTAATGGGCAAAACATGGCCAAGAATGGGCGTTTCCCTTTCATGTTTTTGGTATCCGAAATGACTGGCACGTGTCTCGACATTTGATTTGGTTATTTGGGTTACATAAGGCAACCTTTGCAACTATGTCATCGTTGCAACAACAGGTATTTTTCTTTTAAAGACTCTTTTAAGAAGGCGACGGTTTTGTATTAGTTCCTGGCATAAAATTGTAGTTCCACGTGCAAACTTTCTTGTAAGCCAGCTCGGCTAGTTTACGCAGTTTTATCTTGACTCTATTTAAATATTAACGTTGAATCCAAGAGGTGTCTGTTCAGAACAATGAGCACTGTATTGCAGGTTGCACGTTCTACAAATGGAATAGTGGGTACAAATTCTAATTTCGTGAGTTCTTGCTGCAATTTTATTACCGTATAAATTCCACTCTTCAGACTATGAATGCGAGGGACATTATTCCTGCAAATATGCTCTGCAACGTGTGCAAGTGACAGCGCGATGCTTGCAACTCAGACTTGGCAAGTCACATACATTGTCTGTAATGGTCTTGATTTATTTATTTATTTACACTTCATAATATACATAAGCTGTGGGACAAAGTAACAGCTAGAAGTCCTTACAGAGCTGGAAGGCGTCGTGGCAGACCCCGTAGAAGATGGCGGGACGAGCTGGGCAAAACAAACGACCAGCCGGTCGATTCTGTTAGAATCTCACCATGAGAAGTCAGGTGAAGTAAGCTGTCATTCCATCTGATGCTAGGGATTGACACTAATGACAGCTCACTTTAGGCTCACTTCACCCGAGTTATCACGGTGACATTTTTACAGAATAGCACTACAGTGCTCCTAGAGCGAGAGCCCGCTGCATAAAACCACTACGATCGCCCAACTTATTTTAAGCCTAATTTTAAGCTGTTGGTCGATAGGTATGGTTCAAAAAAATTGACCGTAGAAAAAATATATTTACCTACTTTGGGTTCAGACTCTGCCTAGGCACGTAATGATTTTATGAATAGTGACTGTGAGTACTAACTTTTGAAATACATTTTATCCTGTTGGGCGATCGTAGTGGTTTCATGCGGCGGGCTCTTGGACTATCCACTTTAGCCCTGGATCGAAAGTGCTGGAAATCATTGGGAACGGCCTTTGCCCAGCAGTGGGATGATGAGGGTAATATACAAAATTGGTACTGCTTACGCACCAAACTTGTAAGGCCCGGCGCCCATTGGCGGCAGTAGCATGGTAAGGTATTTTTAGGCGACGAATAAAAATATAACTTAACGGTATGGAAATAAAGTTGAAATTTCAATGTTAACGGTCGTAACAAAAGGAATACCGCGGTATGCTTAGGCTGCCGTGTCGGTAGCCTTCGGAACGCTTCGGCACCCCTCGGAACGCTTTGGCAGTCTTCGGGATACCGCGGCAAGACAGCGACGGCCCGAACCCCGCGGCCCCGCGCGTAGCTTCATTAATTTAGCGTTCGCGTCGTTCATGCCGAAACGTGGAGGTACTTGTCAAACGTGCCTAGCTAAAGAAGAGGAGATACGATTATTGTGAAAAAAGATAGGCGCGAGCACGGTGTCTAAGGACGCTTCGGCATGCCTAAAGACGCTTCGGTATGCTTAAGGACGTCGCGGCATACTTAAGGATGCCACGGCATAGTTACCGCCAGTGTGCGCTTAAATATAGGGATGTAGGCGTGCCGTGCCGCCAATTGTGTGCCGGGTCTTATACGGAGCTTCGATTCCGACTCCGAAAGGACGGAACTTCCGATTTAATTTTGCACCTTGGACTTCGACGGCTCCAATCATTTTGAATCGAAGTTGTACCGAAGAACGAAACGCGTTGATGCACATGACTACAGCACGTACAAACAAGTTATAACTTATCGTCCGGGTAATTTTTATAGGTACACGCTCACACTCGTAGACCCAGCTTATTGTTTTCTCAACGCATCATTCTTCTAGCTCCGCCTCCGACTCCAGCTCCGGTTCTGACTGCGACTCGGATCAATCACATTTAAAACCTCCGACTCCGGCTCCGGTTCCGGTAAAACAACCTCCGCAACATTTCTATTACACCTCACATTTCATTTCTGATTTCACAGCTCATAAAATTACCTTTGAAGTTATATCTAAGTAAGTACTTACTTGTAGAATCTTTCATCGTCTGGGACGATCTATCCGGCAGACTTACGCATAACTTGCCAAACTTCGTTCCATCGCCGTTATGTTTATCACATTTTACTATTAGCTTCCACTTCGGGTTTCGGGCGCACTTTGGCAAGTTTTCCTAACTCATTTATAATATCGCCTGTCAGCCTATTTTACAGGTATTTGTGGCAGATAGATATTATTTTTTTGCCCTTGTGGCTTGTAGTTATCTACTTATTTGGAAGCAATGTCGCTGAATTATGTATCTCTCGTTGTAGGCTGTGAGACTGTGAGAAGGTGGGAACCTATTCTGACTTTATAAAAAGTTAGTTAATGTACGAGTATTTCCTTAGGATATAGTTTTTCACACACGGCTTGCAATTATAAAATTATGTCGTTCGAAATTCTCTTATTTCTTTCTTTACAATTTGCAGCATGTAAAGCCGGGTCCAGGCGTGTGTAATGTGTAATTTTAAATTAAAATCTTTTATTTCCGACCCATACGTGAAGTCCATTTGGTTAATATTTATTTTATTTATTTATTTATTTATTCCTTTACTTCAGGCAACTAAGGCCCATAGAAAAAACAATACATACTACTACAAACATACTTATAAACTAATACATACAAAAGTATCACAAATACAATACTATAATAAATAATATAACTTAAAAATACTATAAATACATATAACATAACAAACTAATAACTACTAATATACACACGACTTAGAAACTAGTGTTAGTGCTTACATCTACCAAAAAAAATCACTCAAACTATTAATTATTAATACGCCACAGCGGCATGTAGGCGTATCCAATGTCCCAGTATGGGGCTGTCCCACTTATCAGCTATAATTTTCAGGATGCTGTTGGTACTGGCACATACCCTGCGCATAATGGAAGCGCAACGCTTGCGCATAATAGCGTGAAAGCCATCTATTCTCGCCTCTGCGGACATGCCGAAAAGCACTGCAGTAGCGGTGCAACCCCATCAACACCCTGAAAGCATTATTGTATTGCACACGCAGGGCGCTGTATGCCCTCTGCGTGTAGTTGACCCACAGACTGCATGTATAGAACGACTGACAGTAGGTACGCTGCCAATAGCCCTTTACCTCAGTTAAACATTTTGCAAACCTGCGTGCCAACATATTGCAGCGGACAGCCAACGCCCTGCGCTCACGCTCGATATCCAGACTATATTTTAGTTTTTCGGAAACTCAGTGGCCCAGATACTTGAAAGTGACTTGCTTTAAGAAACTTCGGCAAAGTTTCAACTGTGGTTCAATCGGGTAAGTTTTAGTGCCTGTATTGAATAGTTGAATACCTACTAGTACCTCACTTTTCCTAACATTGTATTTGAGCCCATGGGTCTCCGCGTACCTCTCACATATCGTAAGCAAGCTTATCATTGCGTTAATCGAAGGGCTGAGCAACACCATATCATCAGCATAACTAATATTGTTGACGCATGCTCCGTCTACATAACAACCCTGATAGGTGCTGTTAAGCTCGACGGTGAACCGGTTTATGTACAGACTGGAGAGGCGTGGGGTCAGGCCGCTCTGCCTCACCTCGAACTCCAGCCTATACATATCCGATAACGAGCTTGCTCACCTTTACACAATTTGTCTGATTGTTATACCAAAACCGTAGAATTGTTATAACTTCTCTATCCACTGTAGTATCATTCAATAATTTCTGCCATATCAATTCGTACGACACCAGATCCAACGCTTTGGAAAGGTCTAGGAAATAAGCATGAACATCTGTTAGTGCGTGTTTCTTAGACCTGTCTCTAGACGTAATACTGTATAGTAATGTAACGCGAATTTTGACTATGAGCTTTGCTTGTAAGGCTCGGGCTGGCGCTCCCGCTGATCCATCGGCTGTTGGTTTTTAGCGTGAACAGAAAGGCTCTCACAGTCGAACACATACAGGATTCGCGTTGAGTTTATATGCCATTAACACTATTCGCATTACATTATAGTACTCATTACACACATCTGGATCCGTCTTTACGCTATTCTTTCGTAATAAAACCATAATAAGTACCACATCCGTATCCTCAGCGCGTAATAAAAAATAACCAATAAAAAAATAGGTTTTCTGTGTCTCAGCTAGCCAAAAAGTAACTACGTTTCGAATATTATTTGAAAGGCATGACTGAACATAATAAACCAATATCAGAAGTTCTGAATCTGTTGAATAGGAAATATTTCTTCTCTATGTTTTTGCCTTTTTATTCAATAAGTCCTTTGCCTTCTAAAATAATTTGGTAAATTGTTGACTGGACCTGGGATCAACCTACCTACCCTACTACTAACCCAACCCTAAATATAGAAGGGCTTCTGTATTTATCAATCATTATCTATTATGATTGAGGGCTCAGCTATTAACGATCTTACCTAAGATTTTATCGGTTTAACACAGTCGTAAGGATTCAGAGGATAGATGACACCTGGACGGTGTAAAATACATTTGCGACTGATTTCGCTGAGAATTCGGCCTCAATACAGTAGGGAAAGACTAGAGATAGTTTAGAAGAGTTTTATGTAAATGGGTAAGGGTTAAAAACGAATATTACAAATGCGAAAGTAATTCTAGGTATCTACTAGTATCTGCCTATTACCTTCCCGTGGTCAAATTTTCCTAATCAACTTTGAACCGTTATGGCGTTATCTATTAAAGAAATTTCACACATTGTAGTAGCTTGATGTGCTGGTGTCTGTACCTATCTTCGTCATCCGAGTGCTTGGAGGTCGGTGCGTAAACCTGAACAACCTTGAGGCCTCTCAGCTTCACTACGAGGTACTGGATTTCGATAAAATTTGGCACATTAAATACTTTTTCCATCCACCGCACAGATGAAGCCGCGTTTAAAAGCTCGTGAATTATAAATTAAAATGAAAGGTATATTGATGATTTAATGACTAATTATATTCAAGATGACAATGGTAAAATATGAATATTCAAGCTGACAATGGTAAAATAACATTTGAAGAAATATAAAGACTGAAGAATATGTCTGACTACTTTATAAACTATAGTTAGGGTTACGTATATGTCGCAAATAAAAAAATAAAAAAAATCGCCTAAATATGAACTCAAAATGCAAAATTTCGCAAAAAAAAAAGTTTAAAAATCACGTATCATGTTACTCAGTACCTACCTACTTCATTACAGACCATAAGGGCTTCCTCGTTAATACGTCTGCTACGGACCCAATGAAGCTTGAATATTATAGGATATTCAGTCGATATCGAGATCATTAGGTCTATTGAGCAGAAGCAATCGTTTGTGTGATGTGGGTATACCGTCGTACACTGTCGAGCAAACACTGACTGACAATTTAGTTACGGATACAATTCATGGTCCACGAAATTGAAGTTAAGGTAACGGAACGTTTTATTTAGAACTAGTTTTGCGTACAATTTCGCCCGCGTGGATGTCCCCAAATATCCCACGCGAACGTTCTGAATTGCGATTAAAAGTACCTACCCTATGTATTAATACAGGGTATAAACTACCTGTGTGCCAAATTTCATCCAAATCCGTTTTGCCGTTTTTGCGCCAATCCGGAACAAACATCCAGACAAACGGACAAAAGTTTTATAATTTTATTTAAAGGCTGATTTTTCCAACGCCAGATAATTTTATCCGAGGAATAATTTTGAATTTTTGACAGTTCTTCCATACAAAATCTGTCAGATGTCAATTTTATTCCACGGATAAAAATTATCTGTCGATTGAAAAATCAGCCCTTAGAATATTTTGTATTAGTAGTGTTTTGTTCAGTAGCGGTGATACTAATGAGAAAAAGTGAGACAATTAGGTAATTCATGTGATTTGTGGGTAGTTTCATTGCCATTTGTAGCTTGTAGATATTTGAATTTCAGAAGAATTCTTTTAAGTCATCATCTGCCTAGCCTTTTCCCAACTATCTTGGGGTCAGCTTCCAGTCTAACCGGATGCAGCTGAATACCAGTATTTTACATGGAGCGACTGCCTACTGCCTGACCTCCACAACTCAGTTACTGTGTAATACGATACCCCTTGGTAAGACTGGTTGTCAGACTTTCGGGCTCCTGACTACCCGTAACGACTGTCAAAGATCCACGCATGACAGGCAGGACCAACGGCTTAACGTGCTTTCCGAGGCACGGACGGGTTTCGGTATGTAAAGATGTTCACCCATCCACAGACCAACCGCGGCAAGCGTAGCGGCTGTTATTATTTAGCCACGGGCCCCTCCAATAAGTATAATCGATAAATTAATAGAAAAAGTTTATAAAACTTTGAATTTCCTTGTTATTAACAAACTAGGAAGATAATATTCAAATAATTTCAAAGTTAACAGCCTTGAAGTAATAAGATTTATATGAACATGTATATTAAAAAAGGGGGAAAGAATCACATAATAAATATAACGGTACCTATTTTAAAACCTGGATGATATTATTTTATAAAACCTTAATCAAAAATGATATCTTTCTTTGATAATATTACTTCCCTTTTATCAATTGTGTTTATTTTAGAAAAATTTTATGCATAGACACAAAATCTTAAGTAAATCGGGATCAGTTAAGAAGATGTTCCGAAGAATTTACATTACCTGCCAAACTTGCGGTAAAGTGAAGTCAGCAAAAGATATGAATCCGACTTGCGGTAAGCCAAGTACGAAACAGAAAGTAAAGTAGTTTACTTATCTGTGTAAAAATCAACGTCAAAAATCTGGCTAAGTATCTGTGGTAATTAACCCACTTATTTTATTTTTTTAATGGCTCACTGGCACGTTATCGCAATGTAATTTCAGGCGGTTCTTCGTGTCGGAGTCATCAAGGGGATTAAGTTATTAGGTACTCTAGAACCTATAGCCTAGGTCTGGTCTGCTAGAAAGTTTGACAACCAGTCTTATCAAGGGGTATCTAATTAGGGCAGTTCGCCGTCCGGTAAGGACCAGGCCCGGGTCAACGGCGCGTTGTATATTACGCGCGTCTCAAAGAGATGTCAGCAGAAACTGACGGGGTCCGCTAGGGCCGATGCCTGCCAGGGTCGCGGATTGTTCGAAAGAGTTACCGTGGCCCTTGGCACAGGCAACTGAAGGAACACGGGTGGGTTTTAGTCAGTAAGAGTCTGACACCCTCCCGCTCCCCCCAGAGCGGGAGAAGTTATTTGATAATTTCCCACCCAAAAAAAGAAAAGGGAAAAAAAAGGCGTATGGAATTACCAAGTAACTGGGTTGTGGAGGTCATATAGGCCGTCTCTCCATGTAAGATACTGGTATTCAGCTGCATCTGGTTAGACTGGAAGCCGACCCTAACGTAAATATAGTTGGGAAAAGGCTAGGCAGATGATGATGAACGTAGAGTCTAGGTTAAAATATGGATAGTCAAAATACTGTTACAAAATGCCAGTATAGGTATATACTTAGTACAAATGCCAATGATGCATTTCTTATCAATTTATCCACGTTATTGACCCAAGTTGTAAAGGACATTGTCCAGAATGTGCAACGCAAGTATCGGACATACACGATAATTAACTGTCTATTTTATTATATTAGTTGCAAATACTTATGTAACTCGGACTAGTTGCATGCCAAAATGAACATTATAAAGTATTTTACGCGACTTATAACAGTAATCGCCGCCATCTTTGCCAGACATCATGTCGTGCCGAAAAAAATTAGGGATGCATAGGTACCTAATTATCTAGGTAGGTACTAAAAATAGCTAAATGTGTTAGGATATTAATTTTTAGTTTCTTAAAAATCACTGCGAGCTATGAAAACCTTATGGTTCGGTTATAACCTAAAAATCTGATATTTTTTAAAAATATATCTATTCTGCAGCTAGTCCACTATAAAAATAAGATCTTATAGGAGTTTACTAATGAACGACAATACAAAACATAATTATCCGACGCTCTTGGTTCCAGAGCGAACAATGTATGGGCGCAGAGCAATGTCCTTTAATGTCGTACGTACGATGACATATCAAGCTATACATTTCTATAAGCTAACTTCTCACTCTAAAAAACCTATACAATGCGAGGCCAGCTAAAACTGGAAACGTATAGATAATATGTCGTCGTGTGTACCTATTCTTAGCTTACTCATGTGCCACAAATATTTGCATTTTCAATCAAACCCATAGCGCTGTTCATTTGCAAGACATTTTGCTCGTAGATACTCGTAGCTACTCGTAGCTAGATCGCTAGTGACTTGTATATACTGTGGGATGCGCTAATTATCCCGCGAAATTCAAAGGAGAATGGGTAAGACCATACCCAGACACAAAGTTAAGAAATATGTTGATTTTTGGTGTCCTCATGGAGTAGTTTAAAAGCATGTCTGAATTCACTTAGAGAAAAAAGATATGAGAGGCAGCAAGGATTGATACATTAAAGGGAAATATTTAACTTATCTTCTTAAAACTTATTGACCTGCTAATGATCGTCACTTTTTTACTCAACGAGGGCATAAAATACAGACATAGTTCATAATGCAACAGTCAATTTTTTTTTTGTGTGCGGGTCCCATGCAAAATTGTCCATTGTCCTTTGCTTACATTTTTTTGCAATTTGCAGGTGGGTCAGGTTGGTTAAAATATGATTCGCTACCGTAACAAATATCGTTTTACGGAATAATAATCATTAGAATTAGCAACACAACTCTCCAAGTTCATATTAATACTATAACTCTATTAAAATAAAATATTTGTTACGGCCGCAAATCATCTTTAGATCAACGTACAATCTGACACTGACCTGCAAAGGGCATCATTCAAGTGTCGAACAATTTATACCCAAAAATTAAAGTGCCGGCCAGAAAAAAAAGTACTATTTTCTTACGCGAAATAACATCTTGAGCATTTTTTACTATTACAGCCAACGCCTAAAATTAACCCACTGCTACTTGAGATTGAAAATGTCAAAAATCATATTTTTATAGCAAGTGTTATATGCATAAAATTCAAGAAATACCAACTTTTAATTGAATTTAACACGCTGAACATGTTTTAACTTTATATTTGTTATTAAAATATGATTTTTGGCATTTTCAATCTCAAATAGCAGCCGAGGGTTAAATAAGGGGGTAATAGTAAAAAATGCTCAAGAGGTCATTTCCCATAAGACAGCAGTACTTTTTTTTTCTGGCCGACACTTTAATTATTTGGGTACGAAATGAATGATGCCCTTTCATAAAACGTTAGAAAATTTGAATTTCGCGGGCTACCCTGACGCGTTCGCTCTAAGTAAATAGTTGTGGGCAAAGTCTCTGCCAGTCGATTCTGTTAAAATATCGCGGGATTGTTAGAATTACCATAAAAAATATTATTAATATCTCGATTATGATTGTAAATGTTTGCTTAGTCAATCCCTAGCATCTGGGTTGAAACTGACAGCTCACTCCACGCAAGTTTTCACGGTGAGATGGTCACAGAATCGCACTGCTGTAAATGTAAATATTTCGTTACAGGTTGATGCCACAGCTAGCAAAATCTCTTAGCTAAAATAATTTGTAGCAAACACAGTCGTAGCCATTATCTCGTAGCAAAATCGTAACAAACAACGAATTATAAGGAACAAAGAAAAATAATACAAACTATTTATAATATTGTTCTCTGAAAGTAATCAGATGAATTCGAGTTAGCAAGTGGAACAAGTACAGATAGAAAAGTTTCCACTGCGATCCAACACGCGCGCGCGTTTATCATTTGCATTGTTAACAACTTGACAAGTTTACTGCACTGTTATCGCGCCCAAGTACTACTAGACTTCGTGCTACAAAAATGTACAGACGCCAGCACATCAAGCTACCCGAAACTGTCAGATTTTCCCAATCAAATTTCAACCTTATGCTTTAGCGATAAAGTTGAAAATCTATTAAAGAAATCTGACAGATTGTAGTAGCTTGATGTGCTGGCGTCTGTACTACAAATTGATATAGAGATACTTACGGTTTCTTAAAAAAATAGATTATTTTATAGAAAATCGGGCGACGACGCGACGGCTTGCCTGATTTGAAGATCTACGTGTTAGTAGGTTAATTTCAACTCTCGTTAACTATATGGATAGAAGGTAGAATACTCCTTATTGAGTACACCATAAAACATTTTTGCAGAAGTCCTTCGACCTTTCGTCCTTTGTCCGAAGGCCAGCAGTGGTGGCCCAGTAACGGCCACGACTTACGAGTGGTCGTAGGTTCGAACCCAGACAGGCGTTTTACTTTGTGTAAATTATTTCATCACCGCTGCGCTCAAAACAGTGAAGGAAAACATCGTGAGGAAACCATATTGATATTAAGTGTTCGGGGTTGGGGTAAGATCAAGATAAACTTAGATTAAAGATTATAAAGATAACTATATTTCAGTACTTAATACAAATGGGATAACTATTAAAACTAATGAGGTGAATGAAATGAGATTGAGTCGCGCCCGGTATGCTATACGAAAACATATTGACTGTTTTACTTAGGTAATACATCAAATTCAAGGCATAGAGCGCGGTGTCGCAATTACGCTGACATGTTTATCATTGTTCGGTGATTGACCCGAACACCTAGAACCAAAAATATGATGACATGTGACATCTAGCAACCCGCACTAGACCCGCGTGGTGGATTACAGCCCACTCCCTCTCACCGAGAGGAGGCCTGTGTCCCAGCAGTGGGAAAATTAGGTATAGGCTAATTATGTAGAAGTCCTTACTTTATTTTACTATATCTCATCTGTCTAGCTAGCTATAAATACTTGAATAATTTGTGGAGCACGTAGCAGGTTGCATAATTTGTTATTTGTAGTGGTTAAGGTTTCGTAATGTACTTTCTTATTAGCTACTAATTGTTTTTCCTCAACAAATAAGCAAATAAATAAAATTCAGAAGCTCCCAAAATTTCCAGAACTCTAAAGCAACTAAATTATGAATGTTTACGTTTTAGCTGTTACTAAGGCGGATGACTGAAGTATCCATATAGCTGTTACTCAATTACTTGCGATGCACCCAGCGGCCTACCGCTTTAACGAGCAGATGGCGGAATCATCGCCGAGATAACCAGCTGGTTGCGGGAAATGATGCCATTTGCGGTTATGATTACACACCACAGATAGGGAATTACCTCTTAAGGTTTATCTAAACTGTTAATGTTGATAATTGATTTTAAATTTAGTATGCTTTAAAGCCGCATGTCGTGTTAAGATTTCTTCCAATTTATACAACGTGTAACGTTAAATGCGCAAAACCTCAGACACCCCAACTGATTTTTAATTCAATTGTCCTATTTCAGAGAGAAAATAAGTCATTAAAAACAGATTAAAGGTTTTATGTGCTGTTTTAGTTTTACTGGCCATTCTGATCTTTCTTGCGTCTGCGACGACGCTTTATCGAGGGGAGTCGTCACCGGTCCGCTGCGCCGCGCTGACATTGGGTTGCTTGACCTATTAATAAATAGACACGGCAACGTTTTTAATGAAGATTTTTTGAAAAATGTGACCTATATTAAAAAGTGGTTCAATGAATTCTACTCGTTATTCTGATCAAACGATTTTCAGGTTTTGCGCATTTAACGTTACACGTTGTATACAGTTAAACGGATAATAGAGGGCCTTATGGCCGTTAAAAAAATAACGAAAAATGCTTTTCCGCCTTTAACTTTTCCCCAACTATTTTAGGGTCGACTTCCAGTCTTAACTGGATGCAGCTGAATACTTACCTCTCCTCTGACCTCCACAACCCAGTTACGATACCCCGTGGTCACATTGGTTTTCACTCTCGGGTTTTTGACGACCCGTAACAGTGTCAAAGATCCACGAATGAGAGCAGGGACTAACGGATTAACGTGATACAAAGTGGGCTTCGATATTCTTGAAACGAATATGAACCCTTAAGAACCTGATACACAATGCTAGTAGCATTGACAATTTGTTAAAATTTATTACCCTTATAAATATGTCCAAGCAAACCGACAAAACGTAAAGTGGATTGACCGGATGCGGGAAATGGAGTCCTTTGTAGTTTGCAAGACATTAGCAATTTTCCTTCGAGGATATTCTTAGTAGTATTAATACAAATATCCAGTATGAAAAGCATACGTCGTTCTCCAGGTTCTAGGCCACCTATCTGTCAAATTCTATAAGTCAGAATGAATGGCTTTGGTATTTTTAAAAGCCGTACATCCTGTTCAATTTGTATATAATGTGCATGTATTTAGATACTTTTTTGGCTTTGA
Source organism: Eremobia ochroleuca (assembly GCA_949629135.1). Taxonomy (NCBI): domain Eukaryota; kingdom Metazoa; phylum Arthropoda; class Insecta; order Lepidoptera; family Noctuidae; genus Eremobia; species Eremobia ochroleuca. The sequence continues at coordinate 4,531,076 of OX451389.1, forward strand.
CATCATGAGATTAGTGATAAAAAGTGGGCTTCGATAGTCTTATAACTGTAAATGAATCTTTAAGAACGTAAAACAGAATGCGAGTAGTATTGACAATATGTTTAAATTGATTACCCTCGTGTCCAGGACACCCGACATAACGTGAAGTGGATTGACTAGATGCGGGAAATGGTCCTTTGTCGTTTGCAAGTCACTAACGATTCCTGAAGAACCTTCGAGGCTGTTTTTAGGAGGTACGAATCCATTGCTTCTTGTGTGCATATGTCTGTTCAACAACGTAAATAACGCAATGAATGTGTTTGAACTGTCAAAATGAAAGCCATTCGTACTGGTAGCGTGTTACGCAATTACCCCGCAGGACTAATAGAATGAAATTACACTCATTCAATGCACATGTAAACGCAAACAACACCCTCCCTAAAAATTAACTGCATTCGATGGGTGTATCATAAAAGATGTAGTGACGATTGTGACGAACTATATATTTTCATTTTTATAATCGCTGTCAATGCGGTGAAGCATTCGATTACCTCGGACACCATGGCCTATCCTGCAGCAAGATTGCTGGTCGGATGACACGGCACGCCAGCATTAAAGACATCATCCGTCGGTCTCTTGTCACCGCTGGGGTGCCAGCTGTTTTAGAACCCAATGGTAAGAGCACGCGACGATGGTAAGAGGCCAGATGGAATTACTATAATGCCTTGGAAGTTGGGTAGGCCTTTGGTGTGGGATGCAACATTTTTTTTTTTTTTTTTGTTTCGGGGTGGAAAATCCTCATGGATGTCCGCCGCCCTGGGGCGGGCGGCGGGGTCTGTCAGACTCTTACTGACTAAAAACCACCCCGGTGTTCCTTCTCTCACCTACGCCGGGGGTCGCGGGAACGAACGATACTTCCGCAACCCCCGGCTGGTGCTGGCCCGCTCCTGCGGGCCTCTCCTCGTGTCAGGGGGGGAGTGAGGTGTTAAACTCCCCCCGCGACGTCTAAGAGGGGCGCGCGTGGAACACTACGCGCCGCCGCCTCGGGTCCAGATGTGTGGGGGGCGACGGACGTCCCCAAGTCCGTCGCCCCTGGACCCATTTAGGGGGGCTGGAAGAGGGCGTTGTCCGCCCTCCGCCGACGCCCGGTGCGCCTGCTGCGGGCGGGGTGAGGGGACGAGATCTCCCTCTCCCTTTCCGCAGCCTCCTTCTGCGAGACGACTGTTTCGCAGAAGGAAACCACCGCGTCCCAGGACTCCTCGCTGCCGACCACAGACTCGACCACGGCCGGCAGCGATAGGTCACTGCCTACTCCTGAGATGAGGGCACGGCGCGGCTCCTCCCAAGCGGCACACTCTGCCAGCGTATGCCGCGCCGTGTCCTCCCGGCCTGTGGCTCCTGTGTCGACATCCTCGCACCATCCCATCTTCCTAGCACGGTGTGCTGTGCTGGGGCGGCTGATGCAGGAGCAGAAAACCTCAAACGGCGCAAATATAACAACCTTGTTGGGAGCTATATGTTTGAGCCGTTTGGGGTTGAAACACTAGGGCTTTGGGGTCCAAGTGCTCATCGAATATTTCGGGACATCACCAAGCGGTTGGTTGACTCTTCACGTGACCAGAGGGCTGGCCTATTTTTAGCCCAAAGAACCAGCATTCCCATCCAACGTGGTAATGCTGCCAGCCTTTTGGGCACTTATCCCATTGACAGCGATGCGGACGAATTTTTTGATGCCCAATGAGCTCCTTTTTCCTTATTTTTTTTTGTTATAGTCTTGTACATATATAAATAATATATTTTAGTGTACTGTAATTGTTGTGTTTTTGTGAATAAATGTGATTTTAAAACTACTTAATTTAGCTTAAAATCTTTATTTCATGTAAAGAAGAAAGCACGTCCCGCCATTAAGGAGACAAAAACAATGGTGGTGCTGGTGGTTGGTGAGTATTAAGACACAGAATAAAATATTCATTAATTTTATTTTTCAATTTCACATAGAGTTTCTAAACGTTCAATAAATACAAGATGTCGTTATATTTTACATAAAAAATATATTTACACATAGATGTATTATTTACATACTTTATAATTATACAGTATGTTAACTAACAGAGGGCGTTCCCGTTAACCCGCAATAGTATAGCATCCATACATAATAAAAAAAATATTACCATTCGAAAAAAAAATGTTTTTATTTTTTTTAATTTTAAAATATTCACTAAAAATGTTAAATTGATACGTTAAAGAAACACTCTGTACACGCGTACTTGAAGGACAGCAATGTCGCAATTTATTTATGAATGACGGGCCGCGTGTGCGGCGATCTAATTTCTAATTGATGTGCCTAGCCCCGCCCCCTATCCCCGAATGTCCACCTAATTTTATTCGGAACTCATCTCACGCGCTGACCGGACGTGCATTATTTTCGCATTGTAACATCTTGCGTCATTCTTGTGTGAAAAATGCCGCGTTATCAGTTCAGTGCTCATGAGTATGTGAACATGGTGCTCATTTATGCTGAGTATAATGTGATGGTGCACGTGCTCTGAGGATGTATGCTGAGAGGTACCCCAATGCACATCAACCGCGGAATTCTCGTGTTATTGTGAGTGCCCTGGTGCGTATTCGTAACAATGAACCGGTAGTGCCGCGTCGTTCTGGTGGCCCCCGACCCGTGATCTCTGTGCGGCAGGAAGAGAACGTGCTAAGACATTTTGAGGAGGAGCCCGGTTCAAGCACTAGAAGAGCCGGCCGCCTGTTAAACATGAGTCACGTCGCAGTCTTTAAAATTTTAAAGAAAAACAAGCAGCATCCGTACTCACTTCAAAAAGTGCAAGGTCTGCTTAGTCCGGCTGACTTCGAGCGCCGGGTAACTTATTGCCAGTGGGCACTGCAGCGATGCGTGGAGGACCCCCATTTCATCGAAAATGTCATATGGTCAAACGAAAGCCTATTTACGCGCAATGGCATGTGGACTCGGCGTGTATGCCATCACTGGGCAGAAAGAGGCCATAATCCGCGTGCCACTCGGCCGCTAGCACATCAAATACGGTGGTCACTAAATGTGTGGGCTGGGATAAATGGAAACAAAATAATAGGACCTGTCTTCATCCCAGGGACTCTAAACCGTGTGAGGTATCTGGCTCTTCTTAACGGCACCGTCGCGCGGTACCTCGACAGGTTGCCGCTAGCCGAGCTCCGAAATGTGTGGTTTCAACATGACGGAGCACCCCCTCACATTTCGACAGAAGTGCGGTCGCGGTTAAACGAGATGTTTGATAGCCGCTGGATCGGGAGGTACGGTCCCGAGGCGTGGCCACCACGGTCACCTGACTTAACGCCACTTGACTTTTTTTTTTGAGGTTGGGTCAAACAACTCGTTTATAAAAAAGAAAGCCACTCGCGGGAGGAGATGGAAATGCGAATCTGCACAGCATTCCGTGTTATCAGGAACCGCATTCGCGAGGACCCGCTTTTAATGCGACGAGTGCACCTGTTTTGGTGCACCGTCGGCGATTGCAACAATGTGTAGACAGAGGAGGTCAGCATATTGAGCAGTTCAAAATCTAGGTAAGTTTTTAAACATTATTTAAATGTATCATAATACCTAAAACATTAAAATAAAAAATAACACTAAACGACTGTGCCACAAAATTAATAAGTTCAGAAGGCCCACTTTTTCCTAAAACTACTTTTATACTCAGGGAGTACCCCGTTCAACGAACGTATTACTACTGTGACGTTACACGATTGCTATGAATAAACGCAAGTACTTAGGTATTACG